>BPTQ01000002.1:171422968-171703882 GCA_019973895.1 Chrysanthemum seticuspe | reverse complement strand
ACTAATACAAAAACTACTTAAGTGTCGTACACGGGGACTACTAAGACAGTAGAGACTTGACTTACGGATATTTCTTACACAACGATAAATACTTGTTGCACGTTTTAAACTCAACTGGTGGGCACTCGTCCTTTACCTACTGGTTTACGCATGTTGATAATCTTTTTCATCCAAATCTCTTCTTCATAATTTTGTTCTCAATTTGAGGAATGTTCTTTTTGAAAGATTTTGACGATTCGTTTTTGTTCTTGAAGTTCTTTTACAATTTTACGAATTCGTTCTTAAGTCACGATTCCTTAGTTTTGAAAACTTACTAAAAAGATTAGATTTTTGGAACTTTTTGTTCGAACTTTTATTCAACATGCATGTTCCTTTATGGTAAGTCTGACGGGTGAATTAGTGATTCGTATCTCAGAATTCGCTATTCGTATCGTAAGGGGACAATGTTTGAGGCTTAAACATGTTCAAGGAGATCCAATTCTCCTTTTTGTAGTCATGGGGTGTGATAATTATTTTCTTCTCTTTACATTTAGGATCATCTAGTTTCTTGTTCATCTTCTCCCTAGTGACTTCATCTGATTTCTTATCTTCCTCTGTGCACTTAACGCAACTAGGTTTTTGTCTAGGTTTAAGAATTTCATTGCCGTCATAAAGAACCTTATGAGCATTTCTAGCCCTTTTAATGACCTCTGGATTTGGTTCCTCAACAAGGGGAATGCTATGCTTATCGCTTAAGACTCTATGCTTAGTGATTAAGTGGGCAGTCTGAATGGTATTTCCTTGTACGTACAACTTATTTTCAAGCTTGTTTTTCAAGGTTTTTAGATTAGAAAAATCATTCAAAAGTTTTGATTCCTTAGCACTGAATTCTTGCTTAAGCATTTTAACATTTTCTTGAAGTTCTTGTTTTTGCTTAGCAGTTTTAGAAAGTTTTTCTTGTAAGGAGTTTAACTCTTGTTTTAATACTTCTTCTCTAAACCTACTTTTTCTAATAGTTGTACGCATTTGGTCATCCATTTCCTGCTCACGGGTGGTCAACTCAAATTTTGCACGTTGTTCATAAATAGCAACACATTCTTTATAGGCATTCAGTTCAGAGATGACAGAATCATCAGGGGCACATGCTGTGAATTCATCAAAAACATAATCATTATTGACTGCAGAAGATGCATCACTTGGTACAATCTCACTTTCACTTTGTTTCACATATTGATCATATGGGACAACATTGATATTACCCATATTTTCAATATCTGATTCAATAAATACAGTTGATTGTACTTCGTTATGTATCTTTTGCTCATCAACTTCATCGTATAATTTTAATACCTCAGAAATGATTTTGTCTTTGGATGGACTAGCTTGTGGTGATGAAGAGACTTTAGGAGAGACCATTGGAGAAATGCTAGCCATGAAAATGGTTTGTGCAGTGGGTTCTTCATCAACATCAGAGTCGTATGCATCACAATCAGCTACTTGAAAGGCATTCTGATGATTATGGCCTATCTCCTGAATTGGTTGCTCATCCACATCTGCATCATATGTCTTAGCATTTCCCTCAGCCAAGAACAACAACTCCTCTTCATCAAAAGCTGCACCATTATCCTAAGCTTGCACAAGCAACATCTTATCCCTGAAGTACTCGGCATTCTGAGGGCGTTTTGGCGATGTGCAATTTCTTGCAATGTGTCCCTCACCTCCACAGTTGTAACATTTGATCGGCTTTACTTGTCCTTGATTTCCATTCCTTCCTCTATTCTGATTTTCTACATACCCTCCTCCTACTCCACCTCTTCTTTGTTCATATTGTCTTCCTTGAGCTGGCTGCACCATAACCTTCCCATCTCTGACAGTGGCTTGATTGTGTGGATTGGAAGAAGTTCTGAGATTGTTGTTGGTGTGTGGAAGAGAGTTCATGTTTTGATTGATCAGGAGAGCTAGTTGATTAATGAAGTTTCCCACATGTGCATCAGCATCAGCTTGTTTGAACATAGGATCAGGAATGAGTTTGTGATTACCATTATCCATGGGTATGACTTGTGAGGCTTTGGTTGTGATTCTGATGTTTGAGTAGAAGGCAGTTGAATCATTTGATGAGCTTGTCTTTCCCTGGTTGGTTTTGAACTGATTAAGAATCCTTTTTTCAAACATAGCATGTCTCTCATTCTGAAGGAGGAAGGCATAGAGTTGCTCATAGTTTGTATTCTTCAATCCTTTGGTTAGCTTTACAAAGTTGACAAACTTGTGCCATTCGGGATTCATGTTGTTCACAAACTTTGAGTTCAGCTGAATGTTTGGCATAGTCATTCTGATGTTCCTCATATCATTAACAAGCTTGTGGAATCTCACATAGTACTCATAAACACTCTCATCTGGTTTCATCTTGAAGTGTTCAAATTCATCATAGAGTTGTGATTCTCTGTCTTCCATAGTTAATTCAGAACCCGAGAGAAGCATCTTGACATTATCCCACACTGCCTTTGCTTCGGTGTTATGATTGATCAGCTTGTAGATATCTTTTGAAAGACCTTGAAGTACGATGTTAGAAGCCCTGATATCAACATCGAATCTCTTTTTCTCCTTATCATCGAGCTCATCATATGTCTTTGTTCTGTCAATTCCGTAGATGATTGTTCCATCTTCAGCTGTATCAATTAAGTTCTAGTAGTCTCAACCCGATATGGTCCTTCATCAATGGATTTGAGAATGTTGACTCCATTTTCCTTTCCAAGACAGTACAATCTGATTCGTTGAGCCCAAGAGTCGTAGTCAGTTCTGTCAAGCATGGGTGGACGAGTATCTGAACCAGCTGCTTGAACATCCTCGGCAACAGTGGAGATGACTGTAGGAACGTTGGTAGACATGATGACAAATTAAACGAGATTTTATAACTCTATGATTAAACCGGGAAATAGATTCTTTCACGGGATTTTACTAAATCAAGAGAAAACCGTATTCAAAGGATATCACCCAAGTCGCTAGGAAACCTTAAACCAAGTCGCTAAATGCCAAGTCGCTATATAACAACTCGCTACAATCCAAGTCACTAGCAAAATTTTGACAGCAATTCGCTAAGCACCAAGTCGCTAATTTGTCAAGTCGCTAAATAGCAACTCGCTAGGTACCAACTCGCTAACACCAAGTCGCTAACAATATAAAGTACAAGTCGCTAACTTACACCAAGTCGCTACGTGTAGTGGAGAATCCACTACGTGTACTTTTTGTCGGCTTGTCTCAATAGACAAGTCGCTAGGACCAAATCGCTACCAAATACCACTCCAACTCGCTAGCTTTTTATGAAGCAAGTCGCTATGATGAATATCACACCGAGAACCAAGTCGCTAACTAGAAAATCACAAAAACACCACCTTTCAATCCAAAAACAACTCAACCACGATGATTCAAGCCTTCAAAATCAAAACCTAAACACTTGTGATGATTCTAAACACAAAAGTACTATCAAAATCCAAACTTTAACACTAGAAATCACCCAAATGATGCAAAAACCACTAAAATTTTTCAAACTCAAAAACCACCTAAAAACCACTAGAAATCCAAAGATATGTGAGAGATGATCTAACCATGGCTCTTGATACCAATTGAAAGATATTGGATTTCACATACACCTCAAACCATGATACAAAGTAGGCGTACAAGAGGTTTTTACAGAGAGAAAGTTAGAGGTTTGGGAACTTTAGTGAGAGAAAGAAAAATCTTATTATGAGCTCCAACTCTCTACCTTGGAAGGTAGAGAGTATTTATAGTCTTACAATAAAACGCCACACAACGGGCTGTGGATCAGGCATACAGTGGGTAAAGACCCGTCCGTCCTCCACGGTGTTACTTAACTAAATACTACTTAACCTAAAAGAACTACGACTACGAGCTTTCTAACGATTACATATACTTGAGGTGACCGACTCTTTAATACCTGGAATTTCTAATTCCTAACAGTAAAATCCCGCGAAAGAACCTATTTCTCGGTTTAAACCATAGACTTGTAAAATCCCGTATTGATGGAACCATCCTGGAGAAAAGGAAAGTGTATTTCGGGATCTTTTCTGATGCTGGTACTATAGTTTCTGCTTCAAAGAAGGGATAAAAGGGTGTACTTCGTGAATTGGGTATGTGTTTGGGTTGTCTTCATGGTAGTTTGGTTATTACATGGTTTTATGGGGGTTATGTGCTTTTAACCATGGTCGGGATGAAAACCATTATCAAAGTTCATTTAAATGTCAAAGAAGGCTAGATTTGAGCAGTTCGGAAGATGTGACAACGGCGTTAATTCAGTATTATTTATTTGAGGTTAAAGTGAAATATCACGGGCGAGTGTACTTAGTTTCTGAAGGTATCGGGGATGGATGGATGAAGATTCTTCATGATCCTTGTTCGAGCTTATTATTCAAAACGAAGACTTGGAAATCTAGTTATTGTTGGGTGTCTTTTACCTTTTCTTTTACCACTTGGGGGAATTGGGATCTTACCACCACAAAATAACTATCACTTTAAGGAGTTACGTTGTAGTGCTCAGTGTCACATTCAATTGTAGATTTTCAAGAGGTGATGTACGTCTATTACTTGATGGTTGGTTGGATGAAGAGTATAGAGTACTTAGAGATTCAATGGAGGATGAAGTCTCGGCACCGCTCTTTGTTACATATGTGCAAGTTTAAGTCACGAGTTCGGGTTAGTTTAATTTAGGGTCAAATTCATTATATTGGATTTTCTCCATCAGCTGTCACGACAAAGAGCCTACTGAATGATAATGGGGATGATTACATGTCTTGCCAAAAGAGATTGAAAAGAGAGAGATGATGACGTCTTTTCACATCAGTTCAGGCCTCGTACTCCAAAGAAAAGAAATGTGTACGTTTCAGTGCACATTATCTTAGAAAGAAGACAAATCTTCTTATGACGTATGAACACAACAGTTCATGCTTCGTACTCTAAAGAAAAGAAAAGTGTACGTGTCCGTGCACTTTATCTTCTGAAGAAGAGAAATCTTCTCAATTATGACCATTCTCGTCAACATGCTTCATGCTTTTTCCATGCGCTTTCAATTATCAAGTGAACCGGGCTACCATTGATTATTTTCTTATTCAACTTGCTCAACTATAATGACGATGGCGACATCTTGTGCTAATTTTGCGGGGGAGAAGTGTGAATAGACTACATTTTAAAGATAATCACTTGTTTAATCAAGAATGGCATCTCCGTATGCCATTCTTGAGGGGGAGAAGAAGTATGATAATTTCGCATGGTTGATTGATTTCTGAGAATAAATGGTCAAACGGCTCCAAACTCATGTAAGAACCGAGCTTCTTCTTATTGGATCATCTTTACATGGAGTTTATTCTTAGAGCCGTTGGTTGACATCTTCATACGGATTGGTGAGTTTATTGACAAAGTGTTTCTGATTAATGCTTCACGTACACATCAACATGATGATACCGAACAATCTCTCTGTTCTTGTTTGATGTGATTGGTAGTTTGGTGTTACCATTTAGTGTGTTCGGTGCGGGCTGATTGCTGATTTCCTTGATGAACATCTTTCTGTTCTTGTTTGATTGGGAGGGATTTTAGTTAAGGGGATTTGCAAGAGGTAAGTTAATTGGGATGCTTTTTGGTGTGATGAAGATGTTAACTTTCTATTCCCCAACTGGACAATCTTGAAGAATGTCAAGTCTGCAGTCTGTTCTACATTTCCTGCTACATGCTAGAAGACTAAAGACGAGTTGCAATTAACGATCTAAAGACTTCTTCTTAATCTGGGCTGTTATCAAACAGATTGTCGGTTTAGGGGAGAGCACTAATTGGGGAAGAGTGAAAAGCCAAAAGTTAATCCCCAATTAGACTTTCTCATTCTGTTCTTCAGCAAGTTGATTCTCACAAAGATTTCAAGCGTTCTTCTCAACAGATTTCTAGTATTTGGGCTTTCAAAGAGTTGCTGATTCTGAAGTATCAAAACCAGTAAGGGGGAAGGAGACACGCATCTAAACGCGAGTAAACTTTGATGAACTTAATACTTCTAAGTGATTGAAGATATCCTGGGAAGACGATTTTCATTACCGCAGAGAAACTCAAGGTTTTACTCATCAAGGCGTTTAGTGTTCTTATTCCAACTATGTGGGGGGAAGATATGTTAGAGAAAGTTTCTGAAGATAAAAGAGGTACACAAGTACGACATATTCAGGGGAGATAAATGTGTAACATGAGGGAGGTGTTATCAGTTATTCTCTCGTTGGGAATGTGTGTACTTCGGATTCTTGAGCTTCATACACATTCATCAGGGACGAAAGATGTGAACATAGAGGAGGTGTTTTTCATTACCCTCATGATGTGTATTTAGGAGAGTTCTTGGGTATTGGTGTACTTCGGATTCTTGAGCTTCATACACGATCATCAGGGACGTAAGATGTGAACATTGGGGAGGTGTTCTTCATTACCCTCATGATGTGTATTCGGGAGAGTTCTTGAGCATTATACAAAGAGACTGACTGCATCAATTCACCTACTCGGGGGAATTGTTCTCTTGACACCTTTTGGAATGGATCGCTTCAGACTTCAGTAGAAAAGGAATTTGAGAAGATTATTTAAGTGTGGGATGAAACGTTGTTGTTGTTCTATTGGATGATATAACCTCGAACGAAGAATCACGGTGATTATTCTTAAAAGGAGCAGCAAGATCGATGATAATGGTGTACTTCTCTGTGCACCTGGCTAAGGAAGCTTGAAATAGAGCTTTGAATCTGCTCTACTTATGGATCTTCGGTTTGGGGGGAAGCTGCCAAAGTCTCTCTTTCTCAAAGGCTCATGTTCTATTCTGGAGCCTCTGAAGCTTTGGTGGTGGAAGTTTAAGAGATGACGTATTCTATCTTCTACGACGTGCTGCTTGATATCCTTATCTCGGTACTCGTATCATCATCTTCTTAAACTATATCATCTACTCTATCTTTGTAAATATTTTTCAAAAACCAAACACAAAAATATAAAACCAGAAAAACAAAATAGAAAAATATAAAATCTTCAAAAACCCATAAAAATCAGAAAATTTGAAAAATACCAAAAATATGTTTTTCAAGACATGTCTTCTGGTATCGATAACATCTACGGTCTTAGAAATGTCATTCAATAATGGCACGGGACCATAGATGAAGTTCGAGCAGGAGGTGTAAATATTCTTTTCTAAACATATCTCAAAATATGGCTTACAGTTATTTTAGACTGTAACCCGGGCTTCAAATGATGGCTTTGCTATTATTTCAGATAGCAACCCGCTCTTTAAAGAAAGGAAAGTGCTGCACTAAACCAATTTTCAAAATATTTCGTGCACTTATCCTAAAACAAAATGAGGAAAGTATGTCGAAGGACTGCTGTTCCTACACAAATATTTTTCTGTCTAAAATTCTTCAGAAAAATATTTGTTTTAACAAAATGGTGGTAAATAAGTTGCTTTAAAAACATTCAGTTTCAGAGTTTTTCGTTAAAATTGAAAACTCAATCAATGACTTCGGCGCTTTTAAATTTTCAGAAATTGAGTCATTGATTGAGGGGGAGAATGTTTTCAAATCTATATCATCTAACGAGCTTTCTTAATTATCCTACGTGCTTAATTAAAAATGATGTTTGCCTGTGTCGAAGGACTAGGAATTTAGGATATGATTGTTAGGTTTAGATGATTAGAGTTTGATTAACACATAAACCCCATGCCTTATATGATCTGATTGTTATGTTGAATTGACTTTAATTAGTCGATTGTTGTTATGGGTGATGTCGACCACCATATATCTGTGTGTGTGTTCACTAACGTATGCAGGTATATTGGTAGATAAGAATGTTCCCGATCCGGATCTCACAATTGAAGATGATTGGATGCCGAAAGGAAAGGGCAACTATTTCTTGGGTTGACAAATGAAGAAACGGAGCTTAATTGGACTTCCAAGGAGAGTTGGCATAAATACAACGTAAGAGGTCTCACTGCATCAGCAGATGGTTTTCTTCTAAGTGATTGAAGAAACGGAGCTTAATTTGACCTCAGTTGGCATTAAAATGCAACGTAAGAAGTCTCACTGCATCAGCAGATGGTTTTTCTTCCAAGCCCTACAGCAACAACAAAAGCTTCTCAACCACTAACGTATCTTTGTGCAGGATACCATTTTTAAACAATTTCGAAAAATTAATTTTGATTAAATTGTTTTGAAAATGGAAAATATTGTTTTGAAAATAAATTGGACGTAATTTTGAAAATCACCGGACTTCTTTTTATCAAAACCTAAGTCACTCAATCATCGACTACGGTCATCGATTGTGGGGGAGAGTGATTTAAAATAAAATATTTTCAAACGATATTTCTTCATAAAAGTCCGTTTGTACGTTATAAAGTGGTGATCTAAAGATTTAATGTTATGTCATGGTATGATTTTTCTTTAGAACCAAGATCTTTCAAAATGAAATTTTTTCTGTTCTTGTTTGATTGTGAAATTGTTTTATTTTACTTAAAGGTCTCTTAAAACAATCATACCTGACACTAACAATCTTTAATGTCTTAAAATGGTCCTTATCTGTCATTTTTCATAATCAAATCTTGCCACGTCTTTCCCCAAAATTTTCTAAATGATTTAAATCAACTGGGATCACAAATCTCAATTGGTTTGAAATTTTTGATCGGGGGAGAGATCGTGATTTAAATCTCAAATATGTTTTAATAGAATCGGTTTTAGTCCTTTAAAGGCACTCCTGCCTCCATGTGCCAAACGATTTCAAATATACAATGCACATGTTGAGGAGGAGGATTTATCCAAAAACAAGATAAGTTTTTAAATCAGGCACATTTTATCCCATGTTTTTCTAAACCTTATTAAATCACTTGGGATCCAAAATCTCAATGGGTTTGATATTTTTGTTCGGGGGAGAATTTGTGATTTAATATGAAATTTGATAAATGATGATCGATGTGATTCAAAGTGCAAGTTCTCTCTAATATGTGCTAAACTCTTTCGGTTATCGATGTACATATTGAGGGGGAGAAAATGGTTTCTTAAATGGCTTTTGTAATTGTGGATGTGCTTCAAATGAACTTTTGCCTCTATGTGATAAAATGATTTCAAATATCCTATGCACATATTGAGGGGGAGAATTTTACCAAGAAAATCAAATGGCTTTTTCGTATGAAAATTGTGATCAAAGAAAATATTTCAAAGTCCTCTTGCCTCCTTGTGATAAACAATTTCTAAATCATATGCACATGTTGAGGGGGAGGTTTTCTAAATGATCAAGACTATTAAAGTACAAAATGCTTTGATCTCGTATTACAAGTACCTTGATTGTTTTTCCAAATGATTTTTCAATTGGTTTCATGGAAGATTGAACTGTACCAAAAGACCGACCATTTTACTTTATGTATGGAGTTATAAGGATGGTGAGGTTAGGTATTAGTTCCCACGATCCGCCAGAACCGGAGGGATCTACCCAGGGACAATCCACTAGATAGTGTAGAGTCCTTAGGTATGATGAAAAAAGGAGAAAAGTGAGATATGGGAAGAGTGCAGACTGGGACAGAGCTAGTACTAGAATAAACCCAACAAGGTTCTAGTAATGAAGTCTCGGTAAGCACTGAAGGGGTTGAAGAATGAAAAAGAATTGAATGTGAAAAGGGTGAAAAGAAATAGCCCTCCAATAATTCAACCTTAAGGCAGTAACCGGGTTCAATACATATGCTACTGGTGCTTACTAAGGTAACATCGGTATTGAAGACAAGACGTCATGGACCTAGTGACGCACTGCACTACAACTTCTCAAACCACTCAAGTTCCTCTTAAAAGGGCTTGTTTCATTCTCCCGGGGAACCTACATAATCTATCGACTTTCTCTTAGAGATTGTTGATATTGAAGAAGGAGACCCTCTCCCTAGTCTCCGACACAGGAACCAAATGTGCACTATTGAGTCTAGAGCCAAGAGATCATCCACAATATCTCATTAGGACACAAAATTAATGAAAACTTGCTGTTTCACACAATGTGGAAAGTAAGAATATATTGAGAGTCCTACGCATTATCCTTGTGGTTTTGCCAGAACATCTGAGTGGTATGTAAAAGTATTCACGATGAAGATGGAAATCCTTCTAGAGCCAACAAACAAGCTCTTGGTGGGTGACATGTGATTTCTTCTCGTAAGATCAAACTTGTGACAACTGGATAGAAAAGATGGGGAGATTCAATCTTGAATCAACCTTGGTCCAGGAATGGAATTAACGAATACTTTTGGAAAAACCGTTCGATGTGCAAACCTTCTTTTCTCTAGCATGTCGAATGTGTATTCATGTTTTCAAACACAAAAAGTATCTCTGATTGAATAATACTTTTGGAAAAACCGTTCGATGTGCGAAACTCTTCTTTTATCTAGCACATCGAATGTGTACTCTTTTCAAATATAAAAAGTATTTATGATTGAAAACTGATCTTTCTCATAAAACCTTCATCGTATTGCAAAACTCTTTCTTCTAAGCAATATGCGATTGTTTTTCAAATCATTTTTCATCAATCAGTGAATCTTAATTCGCTGGTTCACTCACTCCATGTTGTCTTCTTTGAGACGTTCCGGTTTGAGAACAGCTAGAACAGCTGCGAAACCCTGTCAAGGAGATTCTTAGGAATCCTACCTGATCACAGGCAGTACTTGTACTGATCAACGGGGAACCGTGGGCCGTGTACCTCAATTCAACGAAAGTGATCAAAGACACTTTCGTGTGTTTTATTGCTAACTGTTGTTTGCAGGTACATTTGGACGGTTGCAGCTGATCAGAATTGAGGAGTCAATCCAAAGCCGCATGCTCACAGCATCCAAACTTAATTTGAAGAAATCATGACTGGTGCATATCTACATAACCTGGTTCTTAAATTTTTATACTATGCTTCTGCTACGCTGATGCAAATATCATGAACCAGTAAAGCTTCCGCTACTCTGATGGAAAGATGTCATGATTCAAAAGTGTGAGCATGTCGGTCCAAAAGTCACAACTTCACATGATGGCAACACAACTATGGATGATCCAGAGAGATTTACTGTGGCTGATGATCTCAAAGAAAGCTCAAAGATCATCAAAGATGTGGATCAGTTAAAGGCCTCCACTAAAAGTACAAATCAATGCGGACTTTGAAGAATCGCTACAAAAGCACAAAGATGCAGTTGTTGAAGAATTAAAGTCTACGAGCTCAGAACTAAAGACTGAAG
Organism: Chrysanthemum seticuspe; assembly: GCA_019973895.1. Taxonomy (NCBI): domain Eukaryota; kingdom Viridiplantae; phylum Streptophyta; class Magnoliopsida; order Asterales; family Asteraceae; genus Chrysanthemum; species Chrysanthemum seticuspe. Next base: position 171,692,652 of record BPTQ01000002.1, on the reverse strand, counting down.
ATTTAATAGAATGCTAGGATTCAAAATGTAAAACATGGGGTGACCTCCCTTAGGGGGAGATTGTTAGGAATTGGAAATTCCATTGTGAAGAGTCGGTCACCCCAAATATTATCTAGCATAGGTTAGCTCGTAGACTTGTCGTTATTTACGTTATTCAGTAGTTAATTAGTTAGTTTGTAGCGTAGAATAGTTTAGTGTAACACCGTGGAGGAAGGACGGGTCTTTACCCACTGTATACCTGATCCACAGTCTGATAGTAGGTCGTTATATCTGTAACTATAAATACCCCTTCCATCCATGGAAGGGGTGGTGCTTCTCATTCAATCTAACCTTTCCTTTGTGTAAACCAAGTCTCTAGCAAGAACATCCTCTCTATCTACTTTCTCTCTCTAATGGCAAACATGTATTTTGATCATCCAAAACCACCCGAATCATCAACACAATAATATATCGATCCTACAATACTTCTCCAAACAACTCTACCCATTAAACCAATTCCTCAAAGACTTCTTTCCACAAAAAAACCTTTTCCAAACACCACCATACCTTCAAAACAAAACACTCTCATCTCTACTAAAACAACAAAACTTTTACCTCTTGAACCTAGAGTTCTCTCCTTCACCACACCTCACTCATCATCAAACCTATACACTCTAGAAGATTGCCACCTAGGCCTTCTCCTCCACCACCATTGCCTACATTGTCATCAATTGAGAAAATGGTACCACAACATTCTCACCAAAACCTCAGTGTTGAAACTTCACTAGCACCCGTGTCTTTCTCTCATTCACCCTCAAATGGTGCATGTTAATACAAATAAGCCGTAAAAACGTTTATTTATATTTTACGGTCTTTTAATGTTTTGTCGATAACAAACGTAAAATCATTTTAACGAAACAAATAAAATACGTAAATTGTTTGAACTAATAGTTTCTAACATATTCACATTTTCACATAAAACACTAAAACAAGTATAAGTGATTTTATGATTTAGGAATACATATGTACAACAACTAGTGTTTACATAATTGGGTATAATATACACATAACTAGTATGTAGTATATTGGGTAATATAAATGGGTAGAAACTTAAGTATCACAACCCATTAGGCAAATACATTGAATGTAGTTGGGTACAACCCAAAGCCCATGCCCCATGGATCTTGACCCATAACCCATTGCATGACATCATGCTTATATCACACACGGATGATATCAATAACCCATGGATCAACCCATACCCAAGTGACTAAGTGCATTGCACTTAAAGATACATTGTATCTAGTCAAAGATCCATGGTTCAACCCATGACCAAAATACCCATGGGCAAATAGGAGCTTTCCACGGATCCCTAGCTTTGTGCTAGTCGGATCCCTTGTGGTAGGGATCCATGGGATCCGGGGAACAGTAGGATTTTTCCTCTATAAATAGTGAGCCATTTCTTCATTATTTCTCACCCCTTTCTAACACACTTTCTCCCTGAGTTAAAAACTCACTAACCTCAGATCCAAGAGATCTATGTTTGTAGTTTTATTTTTGTGTGATCTTTTAGGTTCCTCTTAAAGGCAAGATCAACACCTTTGAAGTCGAGCAAGCTCAAGTCCATGAGTTGCCATGCTTCCTCATCATCAAGGCTACTAAAGTCTTCTTGTTGATGATTCCTTTCTTTCTTCAAAGAAGTGTAGTGTTGAAGACATTAGTGAAAGATGTCTCAAGTGTCAAGACAAAGATATTAGTGAAGGGTATCTATCGTCTATAGCATAAGCACTTGTGGTAGGTGCTTAGAAGTAAAGACAAGAAGCATTAGTGAAAGGTGCTTAGAAGTCAAGACTAGAAGCACTAGTTAAAGGTGCTTAGAAGTGAAGACACAAGACATTAGTGAAAGGTGTCTTGTAGATCTAGTTAAAGGCATTAGTGAAAGGTGCCTTAGATATACATTCGATACGGTGTGTTTCAATGTACAAGATAGACTAGTATTAGATCCAAGGATATTGATATCCTTGATGATGTTGTAAAGGAGTAGATCTCCTTTGGGATTAGTCGTTGGTGTAGTGTGGTAGTAGTTCCTCCATTGCAATGGAACTAGGTGCTTAGCCAAGTACCTAATAAAGGGTAGGCGACGTTGTGAAGCTGTAGTTCACCTTGGAGTGAAAGAACTAGGTACTTAGCCTAGTACCTTATAAAGGGTAGGCGACGTTGTGTAGGTTTGGTTCACCTTGCAGTGAAAGAACCCGGTGGTTAGCCTTGCACCGGAAAAAGGGTAGGCGACGTTGTGAAGGCTTCTTCGCCATAAGGAGATTGGTGTAGTGATTACGAACTCTCGAGTAGGTGACTCGGGGAGTGGAGTAGGGCAAGGAAGGTGTACTTGTAGCCGAACCACTATAAATACTTGCGTTGTGGTTTTGTTCTTCTTACTCTTATCTTTTCATTACTTACCTTTATATGCTTGTTTATCAACATCCAACGCACACATCCAAATAGATTGACATAAGTCGATCTAAATAGTTTAAAAGGAAGTTTTAATTGGACAAACTATTCAACTCCCCTTCTAGTTTTCAACAATTGGCATCAGAGCTTCGTTACCAAGTTTCTTGAGGTATATTGTACTTTAAAAACTTGATACGATCCATGGTTAATTGAAAACTACAAAGAAGGTTTTTCATAAAAACAAACACCATGTCTTTTAAAACTATACGTTTAGATGTTGATTTGATAACAACAATTTTTTATTTATTTTTTCATTTAATTGCACTAATCTTCTTTGTCATGTTGATTAGTCAAAGCTCATGCCCACCAAGCTTTAGGAGTCACTTGGTAACAAGAATACCTTCCTTAAGAAGGTATCTTAAACGCAAAGGAGCGGGAATAGTATAAGTGACATTTGCTGTGTCATTTGTAAAGACATTTCTAAGTGCGCTAGAGGTATGATTTTCTTTTTACTTTGCTTGATAATTAAGTATACCTATGTAGGTATTTATATGATTTTCTTTTGTGCAATTACATGTTTTACATGAAGCTTCAATTCATTAGGAAGCCTTTTTCTCACATACGTGTTTTATTTCTCGTCTAAAGTCGTGGTATATAAAACTTATGTTTTGTTTCTTTTAATCTAATAATAAAACAAAACACGAATTTCAAAAATTCCTCCTTCCCTATAAATAACCCCACCGTCGACCACTCTACTAAACCCTCACTTTTTCAAATCTTCCAATTTCAAAATTTTCGTCTCATTCAAAAATTTCATCTTCCTCCTCATTCCATCTCAACCGAAACCTAGAAGATTCGTCATCAACATGGTTTACATCGCACTCGTGCTCATCGCCTTAACACTCATTGCACTTGTGTTCCCTATGATGAAGTTCACATATGGAGACATTTACTTTGTGTTGTTAATCTACATTGGGATCATATACCCAATCCTTTGTCTCATCCTTAGTATTGAAATGCAATATTACTAATAATATAGTTATCTAGGTTATTATTTTCATAATGTGTTTGTCTTTTCCTTTGTTTTATTTGTTTCTTTTTCTTTCGTGATACATTAGAAGTCATGTATGCATGTTAAAAGAAAATGTAGGTTAAAACATATATCTTGGTATAAAACTATGGGATCTAAAAACCTATGCGTTTTCATATAATCTGGTTCTGTAAATACAGATCTACGGATCTCGGAAGTTATACTAGCCGGATCCTTTTTGAAAAGGAACCGTGGGATCCGTCCTACTGGAAAACAGTTTTTCATGCAAATTAAAAACCACTATCCTTCTAAATGTAATAATCCACTAGAAAGTCAAAACCTTGAGTGAGTTAAAGTGTTAAATACCATTGTTAATAAAAATCTAGTAAAAACATTAGATAATAATAGGTTGACCACAAACATCTCTTTTTATTAACTTATCATTTCTATAGGTTAAACTATGACGCATGAATATGAGTTTGATTTTTCACTCACTAGCGTCTATACTCCGAACATCTCTCTCGAACCCAACACACTTGGCAATCATGTCCGTGGGTTCAATAATCTCGAAAACCGTCACTTCCACGAATGACGTATTGCAGACACCTCTCTACAATTCGAAGAAGGTATCAATACCTCCTTCTGAGCCATAGGACTAGAATGTCTTCTTGAAATCAACGAGAAGATATGTCCAAAGTTCATAATGGAATTCTTCCGTCAAGTCGAACTCGTTCGTAACGAGGATCACTCTCTATCTCTTTGGTTTTATATAAAAAACCAAAAGTTTACTCTAACCCTTGGGCATTTTGCTCACATCCTCCGGATTCCTAATCATGGACAATTTGCCTTCACCGAAGATTAGTGTCTTGATTCTCTTTTCAAATTTCGTAAAGAAAATAGTCCATATTGTTCACACATACCCTCTCCGGAAGATTTAAATCGCATAATATGCAAACCTCGACCATATTACTCCGATCCAAACATTATCTTTACAAGGGATATCCGAGAAGAGTACAAGCCTCTTGCACTCATCCTACGTGAAAATGTTTGGAGCCTTAGGGGAAATCGAGAAATTCTTCCCGCTTGTTGTGCTCACATGTTGTACTGTTTACTAACACAACAACCATACAATCTCGCCTACTTCTTCGCAAGGCGAATTGCAAATCTTCAAGGCTCCAAGAATAAACTCATCCCTTATGGAATGTTCTTGACACGCCTCTATCATAATGTTATGCACTTCCATCCTCAATTTCAAAGTCCGTTGTACGTACTTGTGAACAAGATGATGGAACCGCTAAACATATCTCTCATGAAGACTTTCTTCATTCTTGATTCCACCAACACTCATCAATCACGTAATCATCCTCCTAGCGAAAACACTCAAGAAACCTAGTAGTATTTCAAAATAGGATCAATTCTCTTGTACTCGTGCTTTATCAATGTAATCCTATTTCCTTCATGAAATAAAAACATATTACATTTGATATCTTAGTGTTAGAACCCCTCTAAACCAACCTTGGAATATGATGCATTGTCAAGATCATTGCATACCTTTAGTAAAGGTTCTGTTGAGCAGATGGACGGATCCCAAAGTTTGTGCTAGACGGATCCCTTCACTTAGGGAACCGTGGGATCCGGCAAACAGAAAATGCAATTGCAAGCATAATATTTCAAACATATCCTTAGAACACCTCACACTAAGCTAAACATAGTGTCTTAAGGCAAATTAAGTCCTTATCAAGATAGGTTGATCCTTCCTACTCACACACCTAGATCACACTCTAAAACGCTTGTAGATCTATCATTTCATTTTTAATCCATTACTCTTCCGCTCTTAAACTCACACTTTATTTTTCACATGATCCCTCACATCTAGTCTTAAAAATCCTCCGATTATGGCAAAATTGATCATAAATCATTCTTACCTCAAAATTGATCAAAGTTGATCAAATTCTAGTTTTCCCATCTCAAAGCTTCTAGGATATTTTCCAAAACACTATCCTAAGTCACAAACTGATCTCTAGGATTACCTAGCTTCAATTGACACTCTCATTTTTAGTGTCATCCTTGCTCATCCATTGGTACTCTTGAAAGTTCCAAATCCCTCCATAAAAGACAATCATTAGCTACATCATTCATTACCTTCAAGTACTTAAGCACCCCTTCATTTAAAACACTTAGGAGGACTGAAACACTCAAGATGTTATAGGTCTTAGATCTTAGAAACATTATTTCCACTCTTTCATAACTGCTGAAAGCCGGATCCCTAGGATTAGCCTAGACGGATCCCTCTGAGGAGGGAACCGTGGGATCCGGATGACAGTTTATGTCAAATCTTGATAAAACAATCATTTCAACTCATCTTCCTAACTCAAACACTCCATCTCATCTTAAATGAGTTCCTAGATCAGTGCAAACTCTGTAGTTGACTCTTGTGCATGTTAATCATCACATTCAAATGAATCCTAATGGCTTAAGGCTTAAATGCACTTGCCAAATTTCTTGGTTTATAAACCACTTTGTTAGGAGCTCCATAGTCATCACCTTCTTCCTAATTTTCAGCACTTTAGAAACCCTTGCAAACCTCTTGAAATCATCGCATCATGAGGAAAACCCCAAGTAGTAACTTATCCACCAAAGAACCACCCATGAAAAAGGCGCGTGTTATACACGAAATCTCTTCAACCGAATCATCTCCGGTCAAGCCAACAAATGATAGGATCCTTCCTCATCCAATCAAACCAATTCCTAAAAGGATAGTACCCACAAAACTACCTATGCCAAACACCACCATACCTCCTAGGCCTAACAATATCATCTCCACTAAACCATCACCATTGGTTCCTAGAGCTATTTCATTTACATTCCCACTATCATCACCACACCTCTACAATTTAGAGGACTTGCCTCCTAGGCCGTCTCATCCGCTTCCACCGACAACATTTTCCTCATTAGGAGGAATAATGGTACAAAATCAAGGTATTGAGTCAACACTTGCTCCGGCTTCCTTTTCGCCATTTCCATCATATAATCCCATTTGGATTATGAGAAATCATCAAAGTCAACCACCCGACCATATGGAAGTTGACACTTCTCTATCACCACCATCATTCTTAGTCGAGCTATTCTCAAATGCGCCTCCACCAATCCCTTCATCCTTTGAAGCTCCACAAGCCGCTTCACTTGATCCTTCGCATCAAGCCATTTCATTTCTTCCACCACCACTACCTAGCCATGACAAAGATTGCTATCATTGTCAACATGTTGAAAGTTTGATACATGAAGTACGAGAAGACCAACGTTTCATGTTCTATCATCTCCTCGAACGTTTCGACGAGATTAAACCTAAACAAAACTCGAGCTAGAATATTTTAGTGGTGTCCTAGCATCAAGCGATAGTTGGTTTAGAAATTCCTGGTCATGTATTTTCTTATTTTCTTAGTTTTTTAGAGTCATGTGTATCATAACTCTAGTTTTATTAAATGGAATTACATGCTACTTGTTATTTTGTTGAGCATATGATTACTTTGTATTCATATCTCATTTTTGTGATAACATTACTTGTTATATCACCTTTGCTGAAATTAATCAGCTAATACGGATCCCTCAGAATTGCCTAGACGGATCCCTATTAGGAGGGAACCGTGGGATCCGTGAGACAGAAAGCTTTCTTTCTACTAACTTGAACCACATTTGTAGGAAATTGTGAATTATCCTTGCTTTCTAACCTTTGTTTTGTAGTTATTAAATTTACACATGAAGACTTTGACATCCTAAAGCTAGGAGAGCTTTATGTCAAAGCAATACATTGCAAATCACTTGCAATACTAGGTTTACATTTCATGACATCCCCTTGCAATATTGAAATCATCAAGGGGGAGTACATTCATCACTTAGACGAAATCTTTTGCAAACTTACTTGCAAACAAACTAGATTAGTATCACTTTCTTGAAGCCCTTACATAGGGATTGACTCGTCAAGGGGGAGTAAAGACGAGATCTTTTCCCGTTACTTGCTCTATATTTCTTTTTATTTTTATTTCTTTCACATGTTTTTCTTAAAAACGATGTGTTGCTTTCTTTCAAACACTTTTTGTTTTTCCTTTTACGAATTTTAAACTTTTACGAATTCAAACTTTTACGAATTTTAGCTTTTCCTTAAAATAATTTATGTTTTGTCATCAACAAAAACGGGGAGATTGTTAATACAAATAAGCCGTAGAAACGTTTATTTATATTTTACGATCTTCTAATGTTTTTTCGATAACAAACGTAACATCGTTTTAACGAAACAAATAAAATACGTAAATTGTTTGAACTAATAGTTTATAACATATTCACATTTTCACATAAAACACTAAAACAAGTATAAGTGATTTTATGATTTAGGAATACATATGTACAACAACTAGTGTTTACATAATTGGGTATAATATACACATAACTAGTATGTAGTATATTGGGTAATATAAATGGGTAGAAACTTAAGTATCACAACCCATTGGGCAAATACATTGAATGTAGTTGGGTACAACCCAAAGCCCATGCCCCATGGATCTTGACCCATAACCCATTGCATGACATCATGCTTATATCACACATGGATGATATCGATAACCCATGGATCAACCCATACCCAAGTGACTAAGTGCATTGCACTTAAAGATACATTGTATCTAGTCAAAGATCCATGGTTCAACCCATGACCCATGACCAAAATACCCATGGGCAAAGAGGAGCGTTCCACGGATCCCTAGCTTTGTGCTAGTCGGATCCCTTGTGGTAGGGACCCGTGGGATCCGGGGAACAGTAGGATTTTTCCTCTATAAATAGTGAGCTATTTCTTCATTATTTCTCACCCCTTTCTAACACACTTTCTCCCTGAGTTAAAAACTCACTAACCTCAGATCCAAGAGATCTATGTTTGTAGTTTTGTTTTTGGGTGATCTTTTAGGTTCCTCTTAAAGGCAAGATCACCACCTTTGAAGTCGAGCAAGCTCAAGTCCATGAGTTGCCATGCTTCCTCATCATCAAGGCTACTGAAGTCTTCTTGTCGATGATTCCTTTCTTTCTTCAAAGAAGTGTAGTATTGAAGACATTAGTGAAAGATGTCTCAAGTGTCAAGACGAAGATATTAGTGAAGGGTATCTATCGTCTATAGCATAAGCACTTGTGGTAGGTGCTTAGAAGTCAAGACAAGAAGCATTAGTGAAAGGTGCTTAGAAGTCAAGACTAGAAGCACTAGTGGAAGGTGCTTAGAAGTGAAGACACAAGACATTAGTGAAATGTGTCTTGTAGATCTAGTCAAAGGCATTAGTGAAAGGTGCCTTAGATATACATTCGATATGGTGTGTTTCGATGTACAAGATAGACTAGTATTAGATCCAAGGATATTGATATCCTTGATGATGTTGTAAAGGAGTAGATCTCCTTTGGGATTAGTCGTTCGTGTAGTGTGGTAGTAGTTCCTCCATTGCAATGGAACTAGGTGCTTAGCCTAGTACCTAATAAAGGGTAGGCGACGTTGTGAAGGTGTAGTTCACCTTGGAGTGAAATAACTAGGTACTTAGCCTAGTACCTTATAAAGGGTAGGCGACGTTGTGTAGGTTTGGTTCACCTTGTAGTGAAAGAACCCGGTGGTTAGCCTAGCACCGGAAAAAGGGTAGGCGACGTTGTGAAGGCTTCTCCGCCATAAGGAGATTGGTGTAGTGATTACGAACTCTCGAGTAGGTGACTCGGGGAGTGGAGTAGGGCAAGGAAGGTGTCCTTGTAGCCGAACCACTATAAATACTTGCGTTGTGGTTTTGTGCTTCTTACTCTTATCTTTTCATTACTTACCTTTATATGCTTGTTTATCAACATCCAACGCACACATCCAAATAGATTGACATAAGTCGATCTAAATAGTTTAAAAGGAAGTTTTAATTGGCAAAACTATTCAACCCCCCCCTTCTAGTTTTCCACAGTCCATTTTAGATTATGAGGAATTTCCAACCTTAAAAACCGGATCATATGGATGTTGATACTTCTTTCCTTCCATCACCAACACATATGGCACCACCTTCTTCCTTTGTGGAACCACCACCTTCTTTATCAAACTTACCTCCACGAACTTCTCCATTCTTACCATCACCATTTCTAAGCCATGACAATGATTACTATCATTGTCAGCATGTCCAAGGGTTAGTCCATGAACTAAGTGATTGTAACCACCGGTAAATTTTACCTTGTATTAAATTAATATTATATTGTAAGGAAAGAATACTTATCCATTTTCTACATCTAATTCTTTAAGAGTAAACGTTATCAGTTTAACTGATCACCACAACTAACTAGTGTGACGTAACTCACATTCCCAAAAAACGTGCTTACCGACACCAACATGCCTTATGTTTATTTCAAGTAAACATCCTTATATGTCCAGTATAAAACTTTTGGACTTTTATTTACTGTTTTACGTTATTTTGTTAACGTACGGTTATTTAATGTCGAACAAAACGTTTGCCATTTATAAGAGATTTCACGAAACTTTTCAAGTTATTAAATTTACTATTAACTCCTATTTAATATCACTTTAAACTTGTTTTAGTTTTAGTTTAAATAACGTTCAAACACTCCGATAACCCATGACTCAGTTTTACAATTGAGTATATTAATAATTTTTAACATTTTTTTTATAAGCTTCATCTTACCCGATGTTAAGTTTCGCAACTTAAAGATTTACCGTTTAAAATTACCGATATCAAACTATAACCAAATAATCACTATATCTCAAAACTTAATCGTTAAGATAAACCAATATTTTTTTTATCACACGAACCCCCTATTTTTTTTTCTATCAAACCGCCATAAAATATTAAACTGTTTTCTCTGATTCTACATATCTGTTTTCTCCCTCTCATTAATAATAAAGAAAAGAGTAAGGTGTCGTTTGTTTTTTCAGAGCTTTTACCTCTTCATCTGCAAACCATGTCTGCAGAAGAAGAGGTACATTTAAGCTCTTCATCTGCAAGAAGAAGACCGTTTGTTTTTTGTGCTATTGAAGCACTTCTTTCATTTTTCCTCTTATGTCTGCATTGGTGTAGAGGAAAGAAGTGGAAAAAAGACATAAATTATGTCTGCATTGGTGAAAAGGAAAGAAGTGATTATATCCTCTTATGTCTGAAAAAAAAAACAAACGGTCTTCAAAGATAATGTCTGCGCGCCTGCAGACATAAGAGGAAAAAAGCTCTTCTTTTGAAAAAACAAACAAGGCCTTAACTCTTCTCTCTTCTCTCTTCCCTCTTCACCATCGACACCTCCCAGACCACCACCAGCCAACATCACCACACCATCGCAGCCACAACAACACCATCACAGCCATCTCCATCCGTTGCGGGGCCGAGAAAGATGATGTAAATCAAATGAGATCAAGAATCAATTGGTCGATTCGTATACTGAAGTCGGGTTTCACTCCCATCCTCACCATCACCTTGTGTTTCTCGTGGGTATGCCGAACAAACATCAAGTTATTATTATTACTTTTATTTATTTTTATTTGAATATAAAAAAACTGGGATTTGTATAATGATTAAAGTGAATTGGAACGGTTTAAAAACGTTTTCGAAAAGGCTTCGTGTGGTAAGAATCTGAGAATGATCTTAAGCTGATGTTTCTATTTCGGGTCAGGTATTAACCCGCACCAGTTTGTGTCTAGGATCAAGTTGGATTTGCTTATTCTTCTTTATCTGGTCTGGTCATGGTTTTGATTAGAAATTCTTATGTTTATAATAGAACCTATTTAGTTGTCCATTTTCTTCTGTGTTGATGTATGTTCCGACACCGCGAGAAATCACAAGGGTGGTTATTCCAGTTTCCTGGTTCAAGCAAACCACACCCACAAGGGTGTGATGTCTTTTGGTTTTCTCAGATTATCGCGACAACCACAAGCGTAGTCATGTCGTGTTTGGTTGACACACGACTCGACCACACCCACATTGGGTGTTGGTTTAGTTCGATTTAACAAGACACCAAAGGGTGTCGAGATGATGTTATTTTTCCAGCTTAGTTGTCCCACATACCAGGGGTGCGCTTCGTTTGGTTTTACAACCCACAAGGGTGCGTTTGGACCTGCTTTTTCAGCCCCAAAGGGGTGCGTTTTGTTGCTGAATTTTCTGCACAAAAACGGGTGTTTGGTGCTGGTTATTTTCAGCCCATGGAGGGCATTTTGTTGCTGATTTTTCAGCCCCAACAGGGGTGTTTGTCTTGCTGCAGTGCAGCCCAACAAAGGGCGTTTGTTTCGACTTATTTGCAACTCCAATAGGGTGTGTTTGTATGTTGATTTCCAGCTCCAAAATGGCCCCAACCGGGAGCGTTGGGTGTCGCGTTTCACAACCAAACATGGGCGTTTGGATCCTTTTATTTTCTGATTATTTGAGTGTGTTTGGACAACTAAATTTCTGCACTTAAGGGGTTGTTTGGGTTGCTTAATTTTCTGCACTTAAGGGGGTGTTTGGAAGTGCTTATTTTTATATATATAATGTCCATAATTAATTCATATGAAACAGTAGCCTTAAAATATTTTTTACAACATATACCCTTAAAAATATGTTAGTACACTTAATTACATTTCCGGGGATATAAAGAACGTCGAAAACGGTCTTGTAACAAAGAAGATACGGCCGATTTAAGATTGATAAAATACAAGGCATTTTGACAGCAATTGCATAAAAATTTACTTGCTGATTTGATTTTGAAACGAGGTTTTGGACCCTTTCTAGTCCGAACCGGCTTAAGTGTAAAATACGAAAGTTGTCCGAAATGATGTTTTACTTTGGGCCACAGGATTTTTAAGCTTGAAAGTGTAAAATGAAGGACTTAAGCTTGGTCAAAGTAGGACCATTTTTCGCAAAAAGTCAAAGTTGCTTATTTTCCGGAAAATAGTATATTATTCGTTATCTCTAGATTTCGGATTGGCCATATTTGATTATAGTGCACTTTTAGATGTAATGATCCAAAAGGGGTGTCTCGGGTCCGTTATTGTTTTATTTTGTCATATCGAATTATAGTAGTTTTGTCGAATCATTTTATATTGTCTAATACAGGTTATGTAAAATATGGGAACGTCCGATAAACGAACATGCCGAAATTTTCTAAAATTTCTATACTTAGTGAAATTTATACAAAAACTCTATTTTCTCAAATTCCGACAAAAAGACGAAAAATCCTAAAATTTATAAAAATCTTATAATTTCTTATAATTCATTTAGATTGTTTTAAAGGTATGCTTTCTTTTATAAGAAACTTCATTCTCTTTATTTTGAGGTTTCCGGAAATGTGTCGAATTCTATTGTTTTATCATTAATTTATTTCTTGATTTCTTCCTTATATATTTTCTTGAAGTAATTGTGTGTCTATAATGTCCTGACTGTAAGTCGTGATATCTTGATGTCATTGAATTCTGAGTCCGGATTACATAGAGTGAATACAAACTACAATGGGCTGAGCCCATAGTACTCCAACTTGTTCTCCAAATTTCCAACTTGTTCTCCAAAAACATAGCCTAACTAACATCGACTTCTCTTTCGTCGTTGTCTACTCAACTTGAGTCTTGGTCGATATTTATAGACTATTCCTTATAATGTATTGGGATATACATTATGCTTTGGAGTGAGTACATGTCGAGTCTTTGTATTCTTACCACCACACGAAACATTAATAATAAACCTTTTAAGATATGATACTAGACATGTAAACAAACATTGATACAAGTATTCCACGAAAACTAAGACACGTTGTCTTTTGAAAACTCATTTACTTTACCATACGTATTCTGAGATAAGCCGTATGCTATTAGGTTGTGCCAATGACGTACCGTTGTGTCAGTACTCCTGTATCGTTGTGCGTTGCTACCTTGTGATACTACTGTGTTACATTTCTCGATGCCAGTCGTGTTAGTTGTAATTCTTATATTTCTTCGGACTAAGGTGAGTTTCACAGCCCCGTTTTAGTGTTTTACTCGTTTTGGGGTGAAAAGCATGCTATAATTACTTAAAACTAAATTGATTGTGCATTCATGAAATTATGGATTTACTGAACTGATTCAATCTACTGAGCTATTCTCTGCTATATTGTGCAAACTGATATGTATGCTTATGTTTGGCGCCTGAGTACGACTGTAAAAGTCCCCTGTTACTACACTACTTATTAACTCACTCCCACTGTACGGGACGAGCCGTTGATATCTATGGATAACACTATTTAGGGGTAGAGCCATCCCCTCACTCCACTAACCGGAATGCATAGTATCACCTTCTCATGCTAGGTTAGAGCATGTTGCACGTAGGGGCAAGTTACGGCTGAATTGGCTTAAGTAGTGGAACCTTTAAGTCATGAACACGTTGCATACATAAAACTTTAACAACCAATTGATTTTCATGTTTTGGAAACTACTTGTGTATTAAAACCTGTGAACTAACCAACCTTTGTGTCGACACTTTTAGCATGTATTTTCAGGATTGCAGGCGATAGCTAAACTTTAGAGGCGCTTGGGCATTAGCATGGCATGGTCATAGAAGACTCTGATATAACTTGGGGACCACTTAAATTCTTTTTATGGGCCTATATTCCATTTTATTTATATTTTAAAAGATGTAAACACAAATCTTTATGAAATGAGATTTCTTAAGTTAAACCATTGTTCTATACATTGTGTTGTGATACCAATCGAGTAATACCCCAGTAACACTTACTTCCGCAGCAAACCATTATTATTTTTGGGGGTGTTACAGTGATGAAGTACGTTTCATGTTCTATCACTTTCTCGAGTGTCTTGATGAAGTCAACAAACCTAACCGTCCCTAAACCTTAGAATGCAAGCACAAGTGGTGTACTTTCTAGTCTTAGGCGCAACTTAGGTTGTTAGGATTTTTCTTATTTTCTTGCATGTTTGTATCATTTCTCTCATTTTAATAAATTAAACTACATGTTTGTATGTTATAGGGTTATGTGAACATGTTTGGTGCAACAATACATGACTTACTTAGACTTTTACGTCAATATTTGTGTCTACATTGCTGCTACTAAGCTGTAGGTACCCGGATCCATCAACTTTGTCTTGACGGATCCCTCAGGCGAAGGATCCGGCAGAACCGGGTGGACATAAATAATTATAAGCTAACTTTAATGCTCATTTGCAGGAAACAATGCACCATATACTTGTTTTCTAACATTTGTTTTGTAGATTTTCAAAATACACATGGAGACTTTGACGCCCTCAACAAGGGGGAGCTTTTCAACAAATCAAAACGTTGCAAAATACTTGCAATACACTCATTTAGTCTTTCTAATTACTTGACGCCCTCATCAAAGGGGAGCATCCGTCAAGGGGGAGCCTTTCGTCAAAGCAAAAACGTTTCAAAATACTTGCAATACACTCGTTTAGTCTTCCTAATCACTTGATGCCCTCATCAAAGGGAAGCATCCGTCAAGGGAGAGCTAAAACGAGACTCTTTTCTTACCTTACTACTTCTTCTCCCTACACATCGTTCACTAAATCTGTCTTTTCTAAACTTCTTACTTTCTATAATCTTTTCTTAAAACTCTTTCTAAATCTTTCTTTTCTACAATGTGTTAGTTTTTTTCGACGCTCTTTTTGTTTCGACAAAAAGAGAGAGAAGAGAGTAAAAACTTCAATGCAAAATTTTATGAATTTTATTTTTTACTTAAAATAATTTTATGTTTTGTTATCAACAAAAGGGGGAGATTGTTAATACAAATAAACCATAAAAACGTTTATTTATATCTTACGATCTTCTAATGTTTTGTCGATAACAAACGCAAAATCATTTTAACAAACAAAATACGTAAAAGCTTTGAGCCAATTGTCACACCCCCAATTTACCTGTTTTGCAGCGGAATGGAATTCCTGGGGGCAATGACTGTCATAGCACCACATCACAGTTATATTGAACGACCTAAAGTGTCGTTTTAAAAAACACATCGTTGGATATTTCATAAAAACATAATCAGAGTACAACATCGGTCCCAAAAGGTTTAACAAGTTTGCCAAAATACAAATATGTTACAATCCAAACGATGTTTTGAAATCAAGAGCCATAATGTACATAATGTAAGTCGACGCCGCGACTCAAAATATAGGTCCCTAACCATGTCATGATGCGAATGCCTCAATTACCTGAAAATACATTGCTAAAAACGTCAACAATAATGTTGGTGAGAAATCATAGGTTTATGTAAATGTTTTATACGACTACACAAGTATAGAATATGCATGACAATCCAGTCACGTAAAAATAATGTTACAATTGCTCTAAGCCCATGACCCCGAAACTAGACTGTTCAATAATGTATGCCCCTGCAGAGTGTTTGCCAGACAACTCCGTAATACCATCAAATGAAATGCATCCGTTCACTTGGTTGGGATTCACCAACCCGGATGGAGGCGTCACCCTCGATAGATCTATCCACTCATCCTCGCTTCAAAGATTAACGGTTCATGTTCAAGTAATGGGGACTTTCAAATTGGCATATGTGGTAACTTAAGCAATGTAATGAATTTAACATACTTGGTATCGTACAAAAAAATGTAGTGCAATGTATTCTCCCCCGTGGGTTTGAAAATAATCGAAAGCATGTAAAAACGGGGCTATGAAAACTCACTTGGATAAACTGGAAATAACGGCAAAAGTGAGTACACTGAGGTTTATAATGTAATGCGTCAACCGGGACCTATTATCAATGATATGATATGTCATGAGTTGCAATGTAATGTTATGCATGCACTTCGTATGTTATTTATACCATTTACGGGTTTTGAAAATATTACTCGTCGACGAAAAATACTCTTTTGACGTCTTGACCCATCAAAAATGACTTTACATGTTTTTACGTCAAAATGTCATCCTACAATGGTTTTATAATGATTTTTGGTGAAATTACCACTTTTCGTCGCAAAACAATGTCGTCGGAAAAATCATTAAATCAACAAAAATGACTCCGGAAAAGTAGTCGTAAAACGGTGTACGTCGATCGTTAGAGAACGAACTCGACGGTTTTGGAAAGTTTGTATCGATATCTAAAAGTTTCAGTTCAGGAGTTTTCGTCCAAAAGGTCTCGATCATAAAGATATCCAAGGCTAAAGATGGTGGTTTTTGTTAATGGTGTGCAGAAAATGAGTTTCGGCCAATGTTTGAACATCCGTAATTAAATCACTAATACTCCGCTTGACAAACGGCTTTTTGTTTTGGAAAATATGGCCGATGAACTTGATTTTACTAGAAGACATTTCGTTATAAAAAGTTTTGCATCATGGTTAAAAACTGCCGCAAACATGGACGATATAGCTAATGAAAAACTTGTTACGTAAAAATTAATATAGTTTTTCAGAAAATAATATTTACGGCAACTTTATGAAAACGGCCATATATTTGTCGTTTTAAATCCGTTTTCTACGTAAAATATGTCCTTAGCTTCGTATCGAAGTAAACTACTATATTTTTGAGAAGTCGAAATAATTTGTGAAGCTTAAGGCTCGTTTTTGACCCAAAATATGTAAAAACTGCTTGCTGAATTTTTCAGAAAAAAAATACGTTTCGTCGCCAAACTTCAAAAATTCACCACGGCTTCGTTATAACTCCGTTTTTATCCGTTCAAAAGGCCACGGATTCGTTTTAAAGTATATTTTCTAATTATGAAGGCCAAAATGTCGTACCATCAGTGGGTTTTTCCAGAAATTCATTTTAAGGACAGAACGTAAAATATAGTTTACGAAAATAGTTTTTCTCGGACAAAACCTATTCTAATCCCTTCAAATCAACTCCACAACTAATCTAATCCTACCATACACCTTCTTAGGGTGTCATGGGTTCCTAATCACCATCAATACCAAAGAATACCATGGGAGTAATTATAGGATGACTATAAGTATATAAAACCTTAAAATCATGTAATAAATGGTATAAACTACATAACATGCATAAAAGCTCCAAAAATGATAAGAATCATATGAAAATGAAGAGGAAACATAAGGATGATAAAAACATGCTTACTAGTGATTATGAAGAGGTGTAGGTAACAAAGGTTTAACTTAAATATCCTTGGTTTTTATTTCAAAACCATGAAAAGGATATGTTCTAGGTTGTAAAACACACTTGAAGTTGAAAAATCTTGATCCCTTGGAGACTTGATGATGGCCGGTTCTTGGAAGCCAAGAAAAGAGAGAGGATTTTTTTTTTTTACACCTTTTGAGTATGTGAAATGTGTGAGAAATATTTGATCAAGTAAGACTTTTGTATACTTGTGAATTATTAAGAAACATGAAACCATACATCATTTATGAGACTCCCTCCCCCTTGGCCGGTTTTTGGGGGAGGGTTGTCTCCATATATATATTTTTTTTTTTCTTTTTCAAATTATACTTGTAGATATTTGTAAGACTTTGATAATATTGTAGTAATTGTGTAAGTTAAATGAATGTATAGGTAAATGGTGAAATCTTGGTGCAAGTAAGTTTTTATTAGATCAAAATATAATGTAATGAGTTGATAAAAATTGTAAAAATACTTTCCTTGTGAAAATCGGGTGATAAAATAATTATCGTCAAATTTTTAAGAAAAACGACGTAATAATTAAACGTTAACGATTAAAATACCAATTAAATGTGAAACACTAGAAAAACTAAAAACATAGTTTTTATAAACTAAATGTAAGTTTAAAAATACCTCGGGATCATTTTTGAAAATAACGGGTTAAATAATCAAAATAAAAACTCACGCGATAAAAATTATTAAACATAAAAATCACGCGTTGAAGGGTGAAATGAAATGTCGTGCATGTACTAATGAGATGCACATGATGTCCATGAAATGTAGACTAAACATAGTCCATATGAAATGTACGTGATGTCATGATCATGAATTCGCCGCTAAACCTCCAAGGTTACGCGAATTTGAAACAAGTAAACCAAGTTTACTAAAATGTTGAAATAAAGAGACATGAACGGTGTCGAGAAATGACCTGAAAGTACGGATTGTCACACCAATAGTTTACGAACATACTTTTACTATACATATAAAATCATCAAAACATGTTTAGTTAAATAACTTATATAAAACCAAAACCATTTTTATAAAACACTTACAAGTAATTTTGTTTACTTATACTTTATAAAAATGTATATGTGCTTAGTATAACTTGTAATTGGTAAATGATGGGTAAAAACCAAAGTCGATAAACCATACCCATGAAGCATGATACATAACCCATGATCTATTGTATGACATCATGCATTAAGTCATGTTAGATATTATCCATGATCCATGACCCAAAACTCCATGATCCATGACCCATGACCCATTGACTATATACAATGTATCTTGTTGGGTATCCATGATCCAAAGTCCATGACCCATGGTCTATAACTCATAATCCATAACCCGGTTTGCAACCCAAAATCCGGACTAACCTGACCCAGCTGCCGGATCCCTTAGATTGCACTGGCCGGATCCCTTGGGTAAGGGATCCGCCGGATCCGTGGGAACTGTAGGTAGTTTGCCTATAAATAGTGAGTCATTTCTCTCTTGCTCATAACCCTTTTTAGACATATATTCTCTCTATATTCTAACCTCTCTAATCTCATATCCAAAGGATCATCCTATGTAGTTTTCTCTTTGTGTGATTCTCTAGGTTCCTCTTAAAGGCGAGATCATAACCTCTTGAAGTCGTTCAAGCTCAATGTCATGAGTTGCTAAGCTTCGTCATCATCAAGACCACTGAATTGCATCTTGTTGATAGTTCTTCTCTCCCTCCATTAATGTATCAAGTTGAAGGCATTGGTATATAGTGCCTAAGGTGTACATTCGATATGGGGCGTCGATGTATATTTGTGTAGTTTAGGTAAAAGAATATTGATATCCTTTAAAGTGTTGTAAAAAGGAGTTTGTCTCCTTTGGGTTGTAGTGTTGTGTAGCAGTTCCTCCTTTGTAATGGAACTCAACATCTAGCCTTGTACATAATAAAGTGTAGGCGATGTTGTGATAGGTTTGGTTTTACCTCGTGGAAGAACTCGGTGTCTAGCCTTGTAACTGATAAAGTGTAGGCAACGTTGTGAAGGATTCTCCGCCATATTTAGGAGCTTGTGTTGTGTAGTTCTTAAAAACTATCGATTTGGGTACTCGTGGAGTGGAGTAGGGTAAGGAAGGAGTCCTTATAGCCGAACCACTATAAATACTTGTGTCGTGGTTTTGTGTTCCTTTACTCTTTATCTCTTTGCGTTATTTATGTATATGTCTATCTATCAATATCCAACACACGATCTAAATGGATTGACATAAGTCGATCTAAATACTTTAAAACAAAGTTTTAATCGTCAAAACTATTAAACCCCCCTTGTAGTTTTCCACAAACTAGTTTAGCCGTGGTTAAATATTTGTAGATCGTTAGTTGAAAATATATTTAGATATTTATATTTAGTTTTAAACAAATATTTATTTTTTTCGCATATAAATATCTAAATAAATTTGTGTGATATACGGGGAGTGTCGTGATGTGTACCACGACACACGAAGTGTCATGGGGACTTGATTGGTAAATTTTTGGTTTAGCCGTATATCGTTAGAGTCGTTTACGAGGTTGAGGAAACCTCGAGTTAGCCATAGTCATTTTGTCAAAACTTATTTGTTTTAAAACTAAAACTAGTGTGTTTGTGTTGGGTTATTTTTGGATTTGATTAATGGGATAAGGAACCCATTAGCATTGGTTTGGTCAAACTTGGGCCTGTAAGCCCAAGTGAGTGTATTGGGTCATATGTCCATATTGGCCCCATAAGCCCAATGATATGTGTTTATGTATTTTTTTGTCTTTTGTTGTTTATTATTTCGTCATACACTTACTAACTAAATTTATATTGTTGTTTTGTCAATGGTGTTTCGGATGCTATTTGGGAGTACTTGGATATCGATATGGAAATTGGAAATTGTTACTTAAACCTATGCTTGGATGATACGCATTGACCGTTATTAGATTTACGGTATTAGTCGAAGACTTATGGACGATTTTGCACTACGGACACAAAATAGTCGATAAACCCGACACTAATATTCATATGAATGATAAAGGCAAATACTTAATTAAAACTTGTAAAATTTGTAAAAACTTGTATCAATTTGGTTAAAAAATGTAATAAATAATTTTTTTTTTATTCAAAAGTCGTAACGACTTGAAAATGTTGTATAGACAGACGCATCATGTCCAAATTTTATGAAAACCATTTTATAACTTAAACCATTACGATTAGTAAACGTTATAAACTTTTCTAATTATTGAATTATTAACATCGTAAACCTTTTATCAAATGTACGATTCTTTCTAAACCATAACGTTTTATCAACTATTTGGGTTACGGGGTAAAACACCGTAACATTTTATTGACGGATTTTTTTCGTTGTTCTTTATTTATTCTTTCTTTTCTTTTATTCTTTCTTGTCGTCTCTTTCTTACTTCTCCGACTTTGTCGTTTTGGCGTGAGTTACCTTGATTCTATATTTTCACATCACCACACGAACTTTGATACTAAACTTTTACAAACAATGATACGAGTCAGCCACGAAAACTAGAATACATTATCTTTTGAAAGCTTATGTACATTATACTATTTTTCGAGATATATTCTGAGACAAACAATAATTATTAGGTTGTGTCGTTCGTGTACCGTTGTGCCTTGCTTCTTGACATTGGGGCGTTGTCTAAGTTACTTTTCATTGCTATCTTCTGAGGTGAGTTCTCGTAGCCCCACTTCTTAACATGTTTTCCTTGGGGTGGAAACGGTACTCAATGCTTTTCAAACGTTCTTATGTTGTGACTTACTGTTTTACATGATTTTGGACATATATGTGTGATGATGCGATTATATGCTATGAAATGTTTTGTTTTGTGAGTTTTTGACTGCGCAACTGTTAACTCTCTGCTGAGGTCCTACTAATTGATAGATCTATCGGGGTAGCTTCCCACACGGTATTGGTTATATGTATGAGTAACACTATAGGTTCAGTTGGTGCGACACTAGTACTGTTTTTGATATTGTGCTTGTCATTTGTTATCACTCTCTCTATTGTCTTACTTTACATTGTTCACATCTTCGTGGTTTACTTTCAAACCTACGAACTTACCAACTTTATGTTGACATTTTCGAGTATCCATTTTCAGGTGCTAAGAACTAAGTTGCTTAGAAGGTTGAGTATTGACATGGCTTAGCAAGACTTAAGACAAGACCCTCCCAGGGTGTATCCCATGGAGTTGATGTTTGACTTTTCCTTATGATGTACTTGACTTTGAGACTTACATTTGGATGCTAGATTTTGTACTTATCCCGTTTGTGGGAGTCTTGCGACTATGATCTATCATATGTTATGCACTCTAGTATTTCTCTATTTTGACACCTTGTGTTCTTGATCATGAAGTCATACCCTGTAAATGCCTTTCTGCTGCGCCATTTTTGGGGTGTGACAACTTGGTATCAGAGCCTTGGTTATAGAGAATTAGGTGGTTTAACCTAGACTATAACCTATGAACTTTCATATAGTTTTGCCTAATAAGTGAACCCCAGAATCAAGTTCATTTCTTCAAGACTCTGAGGATCTATACACTCTTGAGACTTGTGTTATAGATACTTTGAGGGTATACCAAGTAGTATGCGGAATCTACTACTTAGTACTTTAGAATACTAATGTGTTTGATGTATATGAATGAATGGAACAGTAAACAATGAATTAACAAAACGCTTAAATCTTATTATTGATAATAATACGAGTGATCTCAACTTATCACTAGGGTTTACAACCTTGAAGCTTAACAAAAGATATCTATAAAACTGCTAACCTATGATCTCCTTTTATAATGCAAGGTTTCCTTTACAAGATAACTATCACTATATAATCGTATAAGATATACAATATCTATTCTATAAATACAAAACGCGTACATATCATCTAAGCAGTACAAACTCTATGTACTAGCAGTACTAAGTCACACAATACTACACGGACATACACACCGTCCAATTTACAATCACCCAAGGACGTACCCACCGTCCAAATCTACCTATTACACAACAACTCATAACTTACACAAGTCAAATCTACCAATATACAAGAATGGAGATATTAAGAAAATAGATTGAGGAGAGAAACGTAACAATCGTTATGGGGTGAATGAGTAGACTCCAACACTTCGTTTCTTGGCGAATACGAGTGTTCTTCTCTTGCACTTTAAGGTAAGATGAATGTGATCACTTTTAAACAACTACCAATATGTTAATATGATCAAAGATGAGAGATTTAAAAGATTTGAGAAGACATAAAATTTTAGTGCTCAAGAGGTGAATTTTTCTGTGGAATAGTGCAGTATTTATAGTCATCAAGAGGAGCGGGGGACGGTCCCATATATATAAGGAACCGTCGATCCTATAAGGGACCGTCCCATAGACTCCGCTCTAGTTTTTATCATTTAGTGGGGAAATGTTTATCTGGTGAAAATTTATCTGATTTCGGAGGGAAAATTCATATTCAAATATTTTTTATGAATAAAACATTTCTTTAATTTATAAAATAATTTGTAAAGTTTATTTATAAAAAACTTTGTCACTTTTATAAAAATGTGAGTTTTAAGAACAAAATAAATTCTTTGATCACTTAACAATGTTGGTAAGTTATTTGTACATAACTTAAGTGATATCGTAGTCGAAACGAGTTTTCTCATTTAAAGACTTATCAAATGTACTTTTACGTAACGTGTTCTTACGTTTTGTGATTATCAAGACATAAAAATATCGAATAATACAAACAACGTTTTTGACAATATTTGTATTAACACTTACCGATTGACCCTCTTCCATCTTACAGGCATTCAGCTACATCTGAGTATCATACAACTCTTGGCTTGCCTGAGTCCGAAACATGTTTTTCAGCTCAGTGATCATATCAAAAGCCGTACGATCATCCATATCCTTTTGGAGCTCAGGTGTCATGCTTGCTAACATTAGCAAAGAGACTTTTTCCAGCTTACCAACTAATGCTTGATGAGCAGCGACCTGCTCAGGAATGACGTTCACAGCTAGAAGGTCAGAGAGGGATGCTTCAATAGTTCCTAACTTTCCTTCATACTTGAGGATAATCCTCAAGTTCATGTGCCAGTAAAAGAAATTGGAACTATCGAGTTTCTTCTTCTCAATAAGAGAACGAAGAGTTAGAGCATTCATATTTTGGTTTGGTACAACCATCTACAAAACAATAAAGTCCATTCTGTATTTTTGATATTTTACTTTAAATAAATTAATTACCCTTGTTTCCAAAACTTAATTATTTAAAGCCTAAGATCCAACTTAGTCTAGTCACCGCACGATTGACCACCAAGACAGTGGTAGACTAAAAGGTAGACAAAGATTATCAATTATATCTTGATACAATTCTTAGATCTTTATAGGACCTATAATTTTTAAATTCATGGCACGTTGTCCTATTTTTGCTCTGAACTCTGGTCTAACCATCCATATGGTTTAGTCATCCAATCAGAGGATGATGGAAAGTCTAAGGCGCTCGGATACTCTCCCTATAATCCATCCCTTATGTCAGAATGCCCAAGGTCTGTACCAGATTGCATAATGGGTGGGGTATCCCCATCTCAATTGGACAGCAAGACTAAACATTTTATAGGTAATTATAAAAATGTGTGTGATAAGTAATATATACATATTACTTACGATGGAATTTTGTCAAAACGATTTTAATAGTTTTAAACTCTTTAAAAATTAATTTTGGTGTTTAACCTTTTAAAAACTCTTTTTAACCCTTAAACCCAAAAACGTGTACAATCATGCATAATCAAATCAAGCGTTATATTAAACACATTCATGCAAATATAATAATGTGTAGCCTAGCCCAACTCCTATTATTGTATATGTGAGCCAACACAGATACAATGGGCATCTAGGGTTTCTCCAATGCTCCCACTTGACTTAATTAAGATCCTAATATCTCAGTCAAGGAGTGCATCTATTCTTTTGCTCCGTCTTGTTACATTTACAAAATAAAAAATACAATACTATTCTAATACTTACAATTGAAATAAATACAAAACAAAAAATGAAAAGAATTACAACTTGGCATCGAGGCCGAAAATCCTAAACGCCTTAACCAGGGCGTAAAAACCAATTATCAAAAAAATAAAATCATGACAAACAGGATATGGGCATAACAGGCTATACACGATAATTAATAACAATTAGGGTGTGTTTCTTTTTCTCTTATGGGAAGGAAATGATGGGACCCATATATTTAATAATATTTCTTTTTTAGTTTGGACCCACAACTCTCCCTTAGTTCCTCTGTATCACTAACCCAAAATATATTAACCTTTCCCCATCTAGAAGCTGCAACAGACGTGGGGTCCACGAAACTTATAGGTCACTTAGTCCAGGAATAAAAAGAAACAGAATCTTAGTAAACTACTATTGGCTTGCTCATGATCAACTTTTCATGAGGTTGATCATGTTACATGCAGAAAATTAAAACGATTAATTTAGAAGCCAATCTAAACAAATAAATACAATAATTAATTTCCATATATTGATCTCGACTACATAGACAGACCTGTCGCCAGTTCTATCAGAAAATACAGATAAGAATAAACAGGAAAGTGTGACTAATTTTCCAACACTTATTTATGCGTCATCTAGTCAGATCTTCGTTTATGTTACCAAAATACATACCAAAATTAAACAGGACTCAGATCTGACATCATAACCATAAAACTCATGTTCAAAATTACCCATAGACAGCTATAAACATGTATAAGTGGCTCTGATACCATTGATGAAAAATTATAGGTAAAAATCAAATGTTTTACAACAATTTAACATAAAATATGCAGTGGAATACAATAAGCCTACCATAGTTTTCCAGAGCCAGCGATCCATATACAATTTATAACTAATCAAATAAAAATACAACTATTGCGTACCTGTTTGTTTGTGTGTGAGATCAACATGAACAAGAGCTTAAAGCAAAGCTTCTCACGGTTTTGCACACTATTCCTCAGACGATTGCAACAGGGTACTAGCAGTTGATCCAGATAGTAAAAACAGCGCAAGAGATCAGATCATAACACATGAACAAAATAGTTCATGTAGGGGTGTGTGTGTATGTGTGTTCGGCTGTACGAACGAGCAAAGGGAGGGGGAGAGAATCTTTTAGGGTTTATGAATGGCTCTGAGAAAAGAAAGGGGGAGAACAAAAATGATATTAAAGAATTTAGGGCTAAAACTTGAATAAAAAAGAAAATTTATTACCTCATTTTTACCAATTATTGTTCGTAATAGCTTCACAATAGTTTCGTAATTAATATGACACGTGATGCGGTAGAAATCAAGTGGGTTACAGACATCCAATCATTTTCAAAAAGAAGGATTTTGCAATGAACTGTAATCAATCGCAAGATTACCTAATCTTACTGTCATGTTTAGAATGGTACTACTAGACCTGCTGGAACTTTCAAAATTGAACAAAATGGATTTCGAAATGTCGAGTATTGAACGAGCAATTTTCTGGACTACTTTCAAGATTTTTATTTAAAAATGGAGGAAGAAATTTGCGAAAAAATGACGAAGAGGAATGATTAATTGTTAAGAGTGTAAATTGTCCGGAAGGACTAACATGTGTGGAAGAACCGACATCCGTGACACAAATTGCATTACGAAAGGGCAATATAAGCAGCTGACATAAATGTGGCATGGTTTTATGATGCAGATTTTATTGACCAGGTTTTAATATTTATAAGTGTCTCGTTTACCTATGGTCTACCTTATGCACTAATGGGCAATGTACCCGATCCTGTGTAGTGTAGTAATCGGTAAAACCGAGGTCGTCCCAAGAGCTATGTGAGCGGATTCTAATTAAGTCTGGGTGTCACAAGTTTTAATGGTTTTAAGGTTTAAAATGATTAATTAACTAATAAAGCAAGAAATGAAAAAAAAAACAAATAAAGGCAAAGGTTGTGATCAATAGAGGAGAAGTGTGCTAACCTAGTTACTCGTCCTATCTAGTTATGTTCACATCTAATTACTTCCAATTGCTTCAAGTGGGGGTTTAGGTGCTAGGACAACATTTGGTCAGTTCGTCCTAACCTATCAGCAAAGGTTTCCACCGGAGATCAATTATATTCTACCTTGTTAGGAATTGGAAATTCCATGTTAAAGTGTCGGTCACCCCAATTATAGTCTAGCATAAGTTAGCTCATAGACTTGTCGTTAGTTACGTTGTTTAGTAGTTAATTAGTTAGTTTGTAGCGTAATATAGTTTAGTGTAACACCGTGGAGGAAGGACGGGTCTTTACCCACTGTATGCCTGATCCACAGTCCGACAGGAGGACGTATAAGTTGTAAATATAAATACCCCTTCCATCCTTGGAAGGGGTGGTGCTTCTGATAATCTAACCTTTCATATTTTGT
This sequence comes from Chrysanthemum seticuspe, assembly GCA_019973895.1. Classification (NCBI taxonomy): domain Eukaryota; kingdom Viridiplantae; phylum Streptophyta; class Magnoliopsida; order Asterales; family Asteraceae; genus Chrysanthemum; species Chrysanthemum seticuspe. Next base: position 171,665,698 of record BPTQ01000002.1, on the reverse strand, counting down.
AAAGCAAGTCTCTACCAAGAAACACCCTCTCTTATCTTTCTCTCTCTAAATGGCTTTCTTGTATCACCACCATCCTAGACCACCCGAATCATCAAACACAATAATATTTACGATCCTACAAATGGTATCAGAGCCAAGGTTATTGTGTTGTGTTGATTTGTGTGGTTTCGTACCATAGTTATTGTGTTGTTGATTTATGTTTGTTCGAATCGTGTTTATGGCTGTTTTTGCAACATTTTTTAAAGTCTGGTAAATTTTATTCCTTGTAGTGTGCTAAACAGTTTTGAACACTAATGTTATGTATCTTTTGTTTTGGTCATTAAGTCATGTGGTTTATTCATGTTTTAAACATCTGTGGTATGTCAGTTTTGGTCCAAGCATTTTGTTTACATAATCATTATTGACTTTGGTTACCAATTCTGTGAATATCTTGTGGTTATATCAGTGGTCAAAATGGGTCAAACTGAAGCAGTTTCATATACATTTTTCTGGGCTTGCTATGATTATGGTCGGAATTTGGTCGGAAAACTCATCGGAAAAAGTTATGAACTCTTGGTGGTGACTTGGCATTCTTGAATGCGAGTTATACACAAAGTCGTCCAGATTCTATGTATCTGGTCTGATAGGTCACTAGTTTTACAACACAAGCTTAATAGAAAGAGATAAAGGCGATTGAACAATAAACCAAACACACACACACGATATGCTTATGACCGGTTATGCGTAAGATGTGAGTGAAAGGAATAAATTGAACAACCAACCCTCAAGTGAGGGTTATACAAGACTATTTATAGGCAAGGAGCTAGGGCAACACTCCCACTCCTTCCCTTTTCCTTATTAGACATGGGCCTAAGCTTATGGGCCTTCTACATAAGCTTGACCTTAAACATACATAAAGGCCATAATAAGCTACCTATTACATATGAGTAACAAACACTTGAATTAAGGTTTAGGAGTGATTCCAACAATCTCCCCCTCAAGTGTTGGTGATGAAAAACGGTGAAGGCGTTGATGTAATAGTAGCTTTGACGTCTTCTGACATTCTTCTTTCTTGTGAGAAGAATTGCCTTGATTCGAACAATCTCCCCAGTGTATAGAGATAGTTGTCTTTGAACAGTTATGCTTTGACGTCATCTTTAACTTTGTTCTTTGATCATATTTCTTTGTGATGAAAGTGATAGTATGTTGTAGTCTGTATCAATTCTGCCTCAGGTCTGCTTCGCTGCTCCAGTGTCTCTACGCCATTCTTCAACATGCTCACACGCTCTTTGACGTTGGAATTCAGTACTGATGAAGTTCTTTAAGTCTTTAACTTTGTAGATTCTTTGATTTGACGAAGAATCATTTTGACTGTTGTTGCTTTTGGATAGAACTTCCATTAGTGATGATGTTGGCGTGAGCATGAGAAGAATCTGCACGATCATTCCGCTCCAGAGCTTCCATAAGAATAAAACATATAAACGGTTAGTAATAAGCGGATTCCGGCACTTACAAGTTTGAACTTCGAGAGTGTTAACAGCATAGTGTGAAAACACAACTCTAATTCTCACAAAGGCCGTTCTGAACTGGAGTCCCGCAAGTGAGATAACACGATATACCGAAGTACACCTACAGTTCAGATGAGTCACTGAGGTACACCGAAGCATCACCTCACGACTGTAGACCGTTTGAGACACACTAAGCGTAATCCACGGGGAGTTACCGAAGTTACCTGCTGTCAAGGCTGTTAGATGTTGACCCTGGCAGGAGTTTCCATTCAATCACTGAGGATCACATATGTGAACCTCTCATAAATGTTCTCGACAGATTGCTAAGATCTATGAAGGACTCGATAACGTACCACTGATGTTCTTATTGTTGAACATCAAGTGATGAAATGTCAAGTGTACCTATGAGATCTTTTGATGAATCTCGTGGCTCTAGACTCAATAGTGCATTTTGGTTTTTCTTGAGCGGAGACAAGGGAGAGGGTCTCCTTCTTCAATACCAGTGATCTCTAAGAGAAAGCCAATAGTATACGTAGGGTTCCCTGTGAGAATGAAACAAGCTTCTGTTGAGAGAGGCTTGAGTGGCTAAGAAGGTTTAGTGCATGCGTCACTGGGTCCATGACGACTTTTAATCTTCAATACCGGTGACACTAAGTGACAACCAGTAGCATATGAATTGAACCCGGTGTCTGCCCTAAGTTGAATAATTTGGAGGGCTATTTCTTTTCACCCTTTTCTTTGCATTTGTTTTTAATTCTTCAACTCCTTCTTTCTCCGATTCTCATTTTCTCCTTTTTATAATCGCACCTAAGGACTTCTAAGTACTAGCTATTTGTGATGTCCTTGGGTAGATCCCTCCGGCTCTGGCGGATCATAGGACGGTTATTCCTAACCTTAATCACCTTATAACTCCATTGCCATAAAACCATTTTTCATGAAAATCTCTTGAAGCATTTGTGAATAAAAAACATGTTTGAACACTTCAAGAGTTTTAGATTTTCATAAATACCCCCCCCCTCCACATGTGCTAAAGAGTTTTTACGGAAATCTGCACAGTGAGGAAAGAGCGCGCACTTTATGAATTGATCAACTCAAGATTGACAATCCCCCGCGAGACACGGTTACGTTGCATAGTTAAAGAGTTACATTGCCAGCTTTTAGGTGACAACTAGCTCTAATAACTACCTTGAAGGTGTAGACAAGCCTCGAAAGGTTGTCATACCCGTCAGAGTTCATGTCTACCAAGAGTTTCTCGAATGGTACTTTCTACTTGAACAAGTCCTTTGCGAGACACGTTTACATTACTAGCGAACTAGCTTGAAATTATTACCCGTCCTGGACAAGTCTTTTCGAGTTACTAACAGTTTAGTACCGTCAATTCGTTGGTTAAGTCTATTACACAAAGATTCATTTGCATTTACACAACATATTTCTTATCACATAATTTTCTCCCCCTAAAAAATGGCATATAAAGTGTTATTTTTGACAAGTTGAGAATAAATATGACCATTTCGAGTGTTGCGGGAAGATGACCACTATAAACATTTTGTAACAAAGTTTTGACTCAAGTACTCCCCCTCAACAAGTGATATAAACGGTTGAGGTTTTGAAAAATCATACGGGGAAGTACTTGTTCTTTTGAGCAAAACCTTGAAAAATGAAAGGTTTGATAGGTTTTACTCAAAAGTAAGAAGCTTTCGCTCCTTTTATAAGGATTGTGGCACTGAAGCGTACCACTGGGTCCTTTCTTGACAATTACGGGTTGTACACTGTTATGTGTGCACAAGCCATAGACATATATAATCACACATCCAAATTTATAATGAAAGAAGCAGTTCAAGGGGTACCAGGAAGTCCAGTGATGTTTCCAGGAGTGCGAACTGGGCGTTGATAGCTGGTGATGTTCATCCTGGGTCGACCACCAACAAAGCTTTCCAGTATTCTGAACTGATCCCGTCGATACAACCTTTCATCAATCATTCTGATGATCCTCCTCACATCCCTTCAATCCTGAGAATTCCATCGCTTAGGATACCTAATCTTTTGACGTATATCCTTCAACCTATAAGCCAATCCGTCCCTAACCATCTTCAAAGTGTGATCCCCAAACTTTTGAAGATCACTACACGCCATTAAGCAATTTCGTTGAAGTTCACTGCGGTAAACGACGCCGAATGGTTTGCTGATGAGTGTATATTGTGAGAGCTGGTTGATGTCGGGAAGATCAAGCTGAGGGGGAGTGAAGTTGACACGAGTATGATATGATTCAACTGCGAGCTGGAGATCTTCTACACGTTCGTTGATGACTATGCGTCTGATGAAGATGAGCAGTGACTTGATGAATTCACGTTGTACTTCAGTTGAAAATTGCCTCATGCGACCCTGTACTTTGGCAAGGTACATGTCTTCAATGTCGTTGATAGACAAATTCTCAAAGTCAGCTTCAGAGAATGCATAATCCCGTTCATCTTGCCTTTTGACCACAATCTTCTTGAGAAAAGTGTAGTCCCATTTGGTCGAAAGATCAACGTGTTTGATGGCAACGATATCCTTAGTACTGAACACTGCATGTTGAGACTTCTGAACCTGGCAGCTTCTATAGTAGATTCTTCGGCGTTCCGGCCAATGATGAATCCCGTACATTGCATCTCGGTCGTATGCTTCCACTTTGTTGGAGAACAAGTGATTAGCTCTTTCCAGGATCTTCGGCGTTCCGGCCAATGATGAATCCCGTACATTGCATCTCGGTCGTATGCTTCCACTTTGTTGGAGAACAAGTGATTAGCTCTTTCCTCGATAGCTATGCAGTTTGAGTATATGGCTGCTGGGAATGGAAGTGTCAAAGATGTAGGGTATTTCCTTGAGCCATCGCCACCGTGTAGAAGAAATTCCAAGTCTTTGTTGAAGAAATATCTGAATGGAATCCTAGGTTCATCTGGTTGGCCAATTGTTGGTAGAGGTTTAGACCAGTCGGTGTAATATGGAGGATTGTCCCGTTTTGTGAAGTCGATGTTTGCTTCTGGGTTGAGCCAATCCATGTTGTTAGACATAGCTCGAGCAATGTTATCAAGGTGATATTCGACCTCGAGGGCACTTTTCGAGCGATCTTTTAACAGTTGAAATGCTTCATTCTTGATTCGCTTCAACTCGGATTTCGTCATCTTCTTCACATGGAACTTTTCTTGCAGAATCTTAGCATGCTCCAATGTATTACCGTCTACCAGATCTTGACCTTCAGCAGGGTAGGGAGTTGAGTTAACAAGTGTAGAGAACCATTCAAATTCCTCTGTATTATCGTCATCTAGCCATGATACGACGTCAACCATGGGCGCGTTCTTCTTCTTTTGTTTAGACCTAGATGAGGATTCTGGTTTTTGAACTTGTTTGGGAGAGGTGGGTTGTTGTAGGGGATCACGGACTTCCTCATCGTCACCACCCGTATACTCAAAGTGATCACCGGTTTTCTGAGTCTCGGGTGGTAATTCAGAAGAATCCTGAGGTTTATCAGTAGAAGAACGAGGAGGTGACCTTTGTTGTGCTGGAGTCCGTTTGGGTGGAGGTTGCATAGAAGATGATTCACCAGACTTCTTCGAGCGTTTATGCTCGTCATTCTTATCCTGATCATTATCTTCATCGTCGCGTGGACGCTTTGGCCTTCCAGCTTCTTTTCAGCATGCTGTTTTGAGTTGATATTCCAACAATGCTTCTAGCAACTTACCTTCGTGAGAGGCAAGTGTTGCAGATCGTTTGGACAGTTGAGCTACCAGCCGGTCAACTAACTCAGCATCTGAGAATATTATGGGATCAACTGGATTGATGTTCACGTGCATCGGTGTTGATTTCATAGTCTGCTTGGCCAGATGAAGAAGATTCGGATAGAGTTGTTTGGTGAACAACTCCTTTGTAACTTTAGGAACAATGTCAAGAAGGTAATTGTGAGTGTAACCTTTGATCATTTCGTCCATCTTCCCTTGGAGATCATCTTTCATGAGCTTCTGTACATACTTCCTTTCAACTTGCATCTTGTCGATATCATCATGAATATACTGTATCTGATCAGCGTAGAAATTCATCTTCCTGTAGAGCATGTCTTTCTTTCTGACTTGTTTGACAGCATTCCCAATTCTTTTATGAGCATGAGAAATCCAAGATCGAGTTGGCTTCTTCACTGATTTGGATGTTGATTTAGTTGATCTTTTAGATGGTGGTGGTGAAGAGTGAGATGATGAATCTGATGATGAGGAGACATGAGGAGGCTCAGGGTCCTTTGGAGGTGCAGAAGTATCCTCCTTGGAACGACTTGGACTGTTGAGAAGATAGTCATCATAATTCTCTTTGTTATCTTGTCCAGATTTAGCTTTTACTTCCGTCTGAGCCTGGGCTTCTTCATCAGTCTTTTCTTTCTCAGACTTGTCCTTTTCTGGTTCCTCAATGTTATAATCAATAGATTCCTCCACAAGCTTTTGCTGTTGCACAAGAGTGGTGGCACCAGTTCCCTTATCGGGTCGATTAACCGTATCAGGATCTGGTGAAGAGTGGACACCACCACTCGACCCTCTGGGGCCACGCATTTGATCTTGTTCAAATTCTTTAGCTTTTTGAAGGTGTCTAACAATTTTAAACTTCTTCCTGTAGGATTTATCTAGTTGCTCTTCATCACTTTCAGAGCTTTCTTCATATGGCACAAGTACAGGAGTCTTCCCTTTTCCTAGGTCAGCTGGAGGACTAGGAGGTTTTGCTACTGATGGAGGTGGTTCGGTTGCAGATTCAGAGTAGTGGACCTCCTCATATGATTGTGTATCTTCAGAGCTTTCGTCCAGTAGCTTTCTTGGTGGTTCAGGTGTAGGAATAGGAACAGCTTCCTGAGAGGGAACTTTTTTCTTTGGAGTAGGTTTCCTCTTTGGGACCTTCCTTTGACTCTCTGTGCTTACTGCACTTTCAGCACTTCCTCTTCTGGTTCTCCGAGTGGGTGTTCCAGAAGGCTTTTCATCGAGATGACCAACTTTGCCTTCTCTTACTGCTACCCGATACCTTTTGTACATTTTAAGCTTCTTGATTTCGTCAGTCAGTAGGTGATCAGGTAACACAGCACCCTGTTTCTTTGTTGACGATTCCTTGATTCTGACAGACAGGATAGGCTCAGTCAACATGTCGTGATTGTCGGGGTCATTGAGCCTCTTGGGGATATCAGGATGAAGTCCAAGTGCTCTCTAGATCAACAGTTTTGTGTATCTGACATAGGGAATCTTTGAGCCAAGCTTTTTGAGAAATGTCATCATGTCATCCCATATCAGAGCTTCAATTTCGATGTCCTTCTTGTTGATTAATGACCAGAAGATTTGCAGTTCCATGAGCTTGGGATGCTCATAGCCACTGTCACGACCAGAGACCGATTTGGTGATGATGATGTAGAGGGTTCTCCATGGTTGAGGAATGTTCTTAAGCTCCACATGAGAATGCTTAGAGATAATTCCCGAAGCTTCATCATAGCCAATATCAATCAAGAATTGAAGAACTGTCTCCTCAGTAGGTGTGGCATAGAAGTCGGTTGGCACGATTTCTGGAATGAGAAGAACAGCCCGTAAGTCTGCATGAGTGATGGTGACTTGTTTGTGATTGATAGTCACAGTCACTGCACTTTGACCCTTGATCCTTTGCATTGAATTCTAGAATTGTTGAATGTAGATCTCCGGTACTGTAGCAGAGTGTGAGAGCATGTTCTGGTAGGGATGATTCTTAAGAATATCCACAGCAATGAGACAAGAAGATTCTGAGCATGTGAGGGTTTCAAAGTCAACCCTAAGGTTGTTCTTTCCAATCTTTCTCGGATAGCCATTAGGGAAGATGTCAGCAATTGTGAGAACTTCTGGTGCATCTACATTCATTTGAGCAGCCATGTCGTGATCTGAAATAACATTAGCCAACAGAACCAACATATCGAAAGACATAATGTTAGTCAACAGAAGGTTTTTATTGTCTAATTATTGAATATACAGTGTCAAAGATTGTTACGAGTCCAAAGTCACTTGTTTGTTCAATAGTCCAATGTCGTCGTGATAAGTTTCGTGAGTTAGTTAACTTTAAGTTTTAAAGTTTATGTTATCACTTATTTAACACAACATATTAAACGATTAAGTTTATTAGTGACATTATTGGTTTCGTGACGTTATGATTCATTTATTTACAAGTTTGCACGCGTAACAATTCATAACGAAGGTTTGATCAAGGCTTCTGCGTAGGAATAGTAGCTTATGCGTAAACAGAAGAAGTATACGCATAGACGCAAGCTTATGCGTAGGATCCTTACTTACGCGTAAGAAATATTACGCGTAGGAAAAAGTGAACCTTATGCGTAGAGCTTACGCGTAGGCGTATAAAAACCTTACGCGTAAGGATTACTCGTAAGAGTAAACCTTATGCGTAGAGTCACTGTTTACGCATATCCTTCACATGATATGCGTAGTCCCATTGTAGAACCTTACGCGTAACAGTTACGCGTAAAATTTCTCTTACGCATAACTTTCTACGCGTAAGGTGATCCTTAAGCGTAGAGTTACAAAGACCTTGATTCTGAGTTTTAAGCGTAGCAAGCCTGAAATAAAATCATAATATCATCAATCTTAACATATATATTCATTTTAAAACAGATCATAGCATGAAAGCATATTAAACAGTTACGCGTAGAAAACCTTACGCGTAAGCCTAAAAGCCCTAATAGTTCAAGAATTAGGCATAACAGTTCTAGCCATGGAAATTGCACCAAATGTTTTCTGGTAGGTCTTAGGTGTTGTGAGAGTCTAATAACCAAGTTTTAACATCCAACACGCAGTGAATCAAAAATACCCAAACCTAAGAACATTAAACCCTAAATTCCAATTTTTATTCAATTAGTGTTTCTGGGTTGTTATAGGGCCTGGAAATCATTAATTCAACATGATATAAACATCACACAACAATCTTTTTGACCAAAAACAATCACATTTGAAAAACGCCCAAATCGACTCAAGAACCCTAATTTTGAAAACCATCAATTCGTGTTTCTGGGTGGAATTTGAGGATAAGCATAGTATCCTTGATGTTAAAGAAATGTTTTGACCCATTTATCTTAACCTCAAACACGTAAGTATGATCATGTGTTCTTACGCGTATGCGTATAACACAAAATCAACCATAAACGTAAATTTAACCGTTGGATTCATTAGGAAATCAAAACCAATGTTTAAAAACATGTTATCAACGCAAAAACACTTACAGATTGATGATCAAAACTTCGGATTTGTTGAACAAATTATATGCGTAGATTATGTTGATTAGGAGTAATAAATGTGATGGAAAAGTTAGGTGGAAGGTGTTTTTATTAAAAAGACTTTAACCTTTTGGCAGTTTTGGTCCCTCCACCTTTTCCATTTTCATACAAAGCCTTTTAACTTTCATTTTGGTTACCAAACAAAAAATTTTAGGAAAGAAACTTGATGACACTCCCCCTCGACTTAGGAAAATAATGAAAGGTTATAAATTTTAGTCCGAGGAGTGTCATAAAACCAGAAATTTTACCACCATTGATCGGAAAAATACTGAATTTTGAAAGATTATAGTGTTGACGGAAGAAATATACATGCCATGTTGAAAGAAAATTAGATTAGAAGAATATTTTTGTTGTTTTATCAGGTTTTATATTTTTGTATTTTGTTTTTGAAAAATTATTTACAAAAGATATTTTGGTGTTTGACAGGTTTTTAAGACTGTTTTAGGAGGTCATCCAATTCCTCTTAAGTCAAACACCTCATACCAATCCGGTGGACCAACTCATTAAACCTAGCGGGAGGCAAGGCTTTGGTGAGAAGATCTGCTAATTGGTATTCAGTACCCACGAAGTATAATTCAACAGTACCCTGTTCCACGTGGTCCTTGATGAAATGATAACGAAGATCAATGTGCTTTGATTTCGAATGCGGAACTGAGTTGCACGAGATCGCAATGGCACTCTGATTGTCGCAGTACAACGGGATTCTGTCAAATACGTAACCATAGTCTTTGAGTTGTGTTCTCATCCAGATGACTTGAGCACAACATGCTGACATGGCTACATATTCTGCTTCGGTTGATGACAACGATGTACAATCCTGCTTCTTTGATTGCCAAGACACCAGTTTATCACCAAGAAATTGTAGTGCTCCTGAAGTGCTTTTTCGTGAATCTAAGCATCCTGCGTGGTCAGCATCTGAAAAAGCGATTAGTTCAAAACCAGAATCCTTCGGATACCAGATCCCCAAGTTAATGGTTCCCTTGATGTATCGGAGGATTCTTTTAGCCTCAGAGAGGTGGGTTTCAGTTGGTCGCGACTGATAACGGGAGCATAGATAAACGGCAAATACAATATCAGGTCTGCTAGCTGTTAGATACATGAGAGACCCAATAATACTTCGGTATTTGGTAGGGTCAACTAATTTTCCATGTACATCAGCGTCTAGCTTCTTGGTATGAGTCATTGGTGTGGCATAAGTGTCACAGGTTTTCATTCCAAATTTGTTTAACAATTCAAGGGCATATTTGGACTGACTCAAGAAAATACCACGGGGTGATTGATGAACTTGCAGTCCTAGAAAGAACGTAAGTTCACCCGTCATGGACATTTCAAAATTTTTCTTCATTAGTTTTGCAAAAGCGATTGAGTACTTGTTATGTGTAGACCCAAAAATGATGTCATCCACGTAAATTTGAACAATTAAGATATGTGCCCCGTGATATTGTATAAAAAGAGTAGGGTCAACCGAACCTTTGGTGAAATTATTAGCAATGAGGAAAGATGATAGCTTATCGTACCATGCCCGAGGAGCTTGTTTGAGACCATACAGAGCTTTGTTGAGTTTGTAGACATGGTTCGGGAACTCAGGATCAACGAATCCATCTGGTTGGCTGACATAAACCGTTTCTTTAAGTTGTCCATTGAGAAACGCAGTTTTGACATTCATCTGAAAGACCGTTATATTCATATGAGCTGCGAACGCGAGAAATATCCGAACAGCCTCAAGACGAGCAACCGGAGCAAAAGATTCTTCAAAGTTTATTCCCTCTTCCTGACGATAACCCTTAGCAACTAGACGTGACTTGTTTTGGATTACGTTCCCTTCAGCATCCAATTTGTTTTTCCAAATCCATTTGAGACCAATGACGTAGACCCCTGTTGGTCTTTCAACCAGTTCCCATACTTCAAGACGTTTGAATTGGTTGAGTTCTTCTTGCATGGATTCAATCCAGTTGTCTTTTGTCATTGCGTCTTTAATGTTTTTAGGCTCAGATTGGCAGACAGTGAGTGCATAAATGCAATGTTCACCATCTGTGTGAAGACGTTGTCTCGTAACGACTGGTTGATTCGGGTGGCCAATAATATTTGCCAGAGGATGGTCTTTTGTCCATCGATGTGTAGAGGGTTGATGTTGGTATATATTGTGCAGATTCTGAGGATTCAAATGGTTTGTTGATGATTCCGCGACATCAGGTGCAACAGTGTCATTAGCAAACGGGTTAAAGAACGCATTTGGATCAAAATCTGTAGGTGGGGGTACTTCATTCAGAATATCATCAGCCGGTTCATCATTGTTGGAAGCGGTTTGTTCAACTGTTGTGGTAGAGTCAACTGGTGGTGCTTCTTCAACAGTAGTTGTTGTAGCGGGTGTATCAGGTATAAGAGTAGTATCAGGTTGAGCAGCGGAAACAGCGGATACACCTGGAGCACGTTCATCAATATCGTCACTGAACAGCGGAGCAAATAACCTTTCCATTTGTTGACGAGTAAGTTGGGGGCTTTGTTCAACTGATGATGGGGGTTGAGGGAAGTTTAAGCGGTTGTGACCGGGTTCTAAGCTGTTATACTCAGAAGCCATCTCCGTAAGTTCATCAAAATGAGCATGAATCGTTTCCATAACCTGTTTTGTACGACGATTCCAGATCCGGTAACCTTTAGAATTCTCACAATATCCAATGAAGACTCCAATGTCAGCTTTGGCTTTGAGCTTTCCAAAATCATCACGATCATTATTCGGATAGCAAAGGGATCCAAATACATGAAAGTGTTTGAGATTCGGTTTATGGTTGTGGAGAAGCTCGAAAGGTGTTTTGTTGTGGCGTTTTGTGATCATAGAACGGTTTTGAGTATAGCATGCAGTAGATACAACTTCTGCCCACAAGTAATCTGGAAGTTTAGCATTGATTAACATTGTTCTTGCAGCTTCCACTAACGTTCGGTTTCGTCTTTCAACAACTCCGTTTTGTTCTGGTGTACATGCAATAGATGTCTGATGCTGAATTCCCACTTTCTCATAAAATGCATGAAGGGTTTGGTTAACAAATTCAGTTCCTTTGTCTGTTCTTATTTGGCGGACGGTGTTCCGGAGCTGAACTTGAATTTTCGTGAGAAAGGTGATGAACATTTGTGGAGCTTGGTCTTTGCTTCGAAGAAAGTAGACCCAAGTCCATCATGAATAGTCATCAACAATTACTAAGATGTAGCGTTTGCCATTTATCGTTTGCACGCGCATCGGGCCACACAAATCCATGTGAAGAAGATGAAGCACATGTTTAGAGTTGTGTTCCACCTTTGAAGGAAAATGAGCACGAGTGTTTTTCCCTTGTTCATAAGCTGAGCAAAGGTGATCTTTTGAATACCGAAATCGTGGGAGACCTTCAACTAGTTTGTGTCGAGCAAGGTTGGTGATGGTTTGAAAGTTTAGATGTGAGAGACGACGGTGCCATAGCCAGGATTTTGTTGATGTTGCCTTTGAAAGTAAGCAGATGGGAGATGAAGCAACCATGTCTTGCATAGAGATAGTGTAAAGACTAGAATTACGCGAGCCAGACATAAGGTCATTTCCTTGTAGATTACGGATGAAGCAATTTTTCTCCCGGAAAGCAATCTTCAAATCTCCATCACAAAACTGACCTACTGAAAACAGATTGTGACCGAGGCCTTCCACATAGTAAACCCTGCTAATTTCGATGTTCCCATTGATATAGTCTCCGTAGCCCATGATAGCTGCGAAGTGATCATTCCCGAATCTGACAGTGCCAATGAACTTTGCAATAAAGTTTGATAACAGTTTAAGGTTGCCTGTCATGTGTCGGGAACATCCGCTATTAACAATCCAGAGAATGATCTGTATCACCTGCATAACACACAGACGACACAGATGGAATAGAAGTAGATGTGGAACCCGAAATGTTAGAGGGTTCCGAAGCAGTGATAGTAGACATACACACATCAATAACTTTAGGCATCCATTTAAATCCGAGTGTGTTATATATCCATTTCTGCCATCTATAACTACTATTTGCTTTAGTCTTAGTGAATGCACTAGGTGGTACTACATTCTTAGGAGGTGAAACTGGAGCTACAGGGACAACAATGCTTGCCTTAGAATCTAAAGAAGGCGGTCTACCAAGCACAAACTTAGAATGATTAGTGGGCCTAGAGGTATTCCGATTCTTAGGATTCCGTAAAAGAGAGATTATAGCTTTAGCAATACATTTGTCATGACAATCAGAATTCATACTTTTACGACAAATAACACAAGGTGCATCGGACTAAATATCAAAAGTACTTAGAGGTTTAGCATTCGTTACATCACTATTTCTATTACATTTTCCAGATGCAATGTCTATAGTGGAAGCAACGTGAGTCTTATTCATATTCCTAGGGTGTTCTTCTACTTTAGCATTCCTTATTGATCTTTTCTTAGGTCGCAACTTCCTATTCTTCGATTGAGTGCTCCTAGGCTGTGAAGTGCGGACGTTTGGAAAAGACGCAACTATTCCTGTTTCAGTAGAAGGAAGCATGTTAGCAACTTGTGATTTGGCAGTAGGGATTCTAGGTTCACGATTACTAAGTGTTACTGGTGCTATTCTCTTAATCACGGTAGGCGGAAGTAGTTCATACTTTCCTAACATTTCTCTTAACTTAAAGATAGTGTGAATCAAATCTTGATTTTCAGAACGAATATTTCCAGCAAAATTCATGACTTCTCTAGTGTGTGCAAGATAGTGATCAAGTTCTTTTGATGCATCATGACGAGTCTTATTGAGTAAATCAAATATGACACCATATTCCTGTTTAACTTTTACAAGTTCTTGTTCATATTTTGAGATTTTACATTTTAAAGACGCGTTTTGATCATCCAGTTTCTCAAATTTAGGATCAGAAGATTTTGCATGCAACTGAGCAATTTTGGTTTGAAAAACAAGTTGTTGATTGTGAATATCTTTTTGACACCAATTAATACGACGTTTTGCATTGGAAAGTTCATGAATCAATCGTTCATTTTCAGTTTTTAAAGACTCGATCTGATGGACATTATCAGAACTCTCAACAATTACCACAGAGTCAACAGTATCAGCAGAGATATAATCAGATGCATATGACACATAATTCAATAACACAATATTATGGATATCATCACAGATAACATCATTCAAGAGTCGATCAACATCTTTTCTCAACATTTTCTTTTTAAGTTTAGTATTAGAAATGGATGTTTCTGTTTTCTCGAAAACGACCTTCATCACTCCAAGTTCCTTATGAAAGTCCCGTTCCCAAGACAATGCACAATTTTTCAAATTTTTAATATTTGGTAAAAGATTTTTCTGAAAAATGTCTCTTTGTACTCGCGCCAGAGGCGATTGAAAATGTTGAACTTTGATTTCAGAATGATATTCTATCTCATGTTGTAAAGTTTTGAGGTCAGCCATGAAAATGTCAAAATATCTAAGAATTTTTCGATTTTCAGGTTTTGAGTTTACTTCACTAATGGAAGGTAAAGGACCATAAATTTGTGCATAATCTGGTTGGGGATTAACATTAGAAGACTCAGACGTTTTAATGATAACCCTTGGTGTGTTAGAAGAATCCGTTGGTGTGACGAAAGTGATCGGTTTAGAATAATTAAAAGGTTTGTTGTAAACAACAGTTTTTAATTTTGATCGACTCTCGTCTTCTGCATCTAATTCCTCTTGACGATGATATTCAACAACACTCATAACAGAATTATCAATTTTATATTCAGCACTGGAAACTTCAGGATTTGGTTTGAATGCTTTGGTTGAAAGCTTAGGTTTGTAATCTGCAAGATTCAGTCCATATCCATTTTGATTGGGTTTTAAAGTAAACTTTTCAATAGCAGTTACTGACTCACCATGTTTGTAAACAACAGTTTTAAACTCTTTAAGTTTACGTTGCAAGCCGATAACTTCTTCAAGATGATCATCTATTCGTTTTGTGGAATGCTTTTTGTATGCAGAGAACTGTTTTTGGAAAGTTAACAGCTCAGCCTTAGCTTTTTTATTTTCCAAGGTGAGAGCGTTAATTTGCTTTTTATGTTCATGTTTCAGTTGTTCTATTTCAGACAACAAAGCATTCTTCGAAGTGGCTAGATCACGCATCTGTCTCTCTAAATATTTTTCGTTTTGATGAGATTTAGCAAAAGCGGCTTCAAAACCTTTTTCACGGTTTTCTTGAGTTTTAAAAAAATTGAGTTGCATTTGTAAGCATTCAAAATCCTTGGTTAACAGTGCATTTTTGCTTTTTAAGTCCTGATTTAATGCACAACATTCTTCAATTTGGGATTGTTGGTCTTTAAGTAAAAGAGCAAGATCTGGATGAAGCAAAAGTTCGGCTTGTTCAACGGAAGTCACCACATGATCATTATTTATATCCTCAAGTATAACCACGGAGTCAATTTGATTGTCAAAGGAAACCATGAGGTCATCTTGATCGTCAAATGTAACTACGGGGTCTAATTGAAAATCGTCGGAATGAGATGTAGATGACTCATTTTGAACACTCTGAGCCTTGCCGGATTCAGATGTTTGCGGAGATATTAGATCAGAGATAAATATGGTTTGTTCGGGTACCTGAGACAAGCCATCAGTGTCATACACTGGGCCTTAAAAGTTTAGAGTACTTATAAAAGTAAATGAAAATAGTTGAGCATGTATCTCCCCCAAAAGTAATTCAAAATGTATAAAAGTAGGGGCTATGAAACTCACCTGGTATGATTGATATGCTAACAAAATGAAGTGCACGAAAATGAGGCTCGGAAACTATCCGCGACCTAAAATGAATGATGTGCTCTAATATAAGTCATGAAACAATGTCGTGCATGCAAATCCATATGTAATCTATACCACTTGTACGTTTTTGAAAATAGAATTTATCGTCGAAATATATGTTTATGACATCTCGTCATGTTTATAAAATACTTTACAAGTATATACGTTGAATCAACATTCAACGATAATCGTTTTGTGACTTATTATGAAATTAAAACTTTTCGTCGTAAAATAGTGTCGTTGAAATTTTCATGAAAGTGAATATACGGCCTCGAAAAACTAGTCATAAAATGGTGCACGTCGAGTGTTAGGAAACAAACTCAACGGTTTTGGGAAGCTTGTATCATTATCTCAAAGTTTTAGCATTTAAGTTTACATCCTAGAGGTCTCGATCATGGAGATAAACATAGGTTTAGTATGGTACTTGTATCCAAAATATTGTTTAAGGGTGATTTCTGGCAAAGATTGAGTAACCGTATTTAATACATTACAACTCCGCTAAACAAACGGTCGGACATTTTGGAAAATAGGCTAGGCGAAGTTACTTTTACTAGAAGACATCATTTTATAAAAAGTACTCCGTCATTGTTAAAAACGACCCTCAACATGGTCCCTCGTTGCCGTAGTATGTGTTTAATAGAAAATATATTAATTTTGCTAATAGAATAAAGTTACGGCAACTTCGTTTATCGCGTGTAATTTAATCGTTACAAGACCGTTTTCTACGTTTTATATGTCCTTAGATTCGTGTCAAAGTATACTAATATATTTTTGATAAGTCGACACATTTAATAACGCTTAAGCCTCATTTTTGACTCGTAAAGGGTGACATTTTTCATGCTGAAATTTCTGGAATTATTAGTTTTCGTCGTCAAACTTCAAAAATTCATAACTTCTTCGTTATAGCTCCGTTTTAATCCGTTCAAGCGGCCACGTTTTCGTTTTAAAGTATATTTTCCAAATATCTAGGCCAAAAATATTTACCTACTGTCGGATTTTCCATATTTTCAAAATATGGACAGACCCTTATATATAGTTGTCGAAATGAGTTTTTCACGCGCCAAACCTATTCCAACCAATTCAAAACAACTCCGGAGCTATTCTAATCCTACCATACACCTTCTTAGGGTGTCATGGGTTCCTAGACATCACCAAAAGTGATATGTTTCAAGGGATTTATTGTAGGATAATTATATTACATAATAGTTAATAAAAACAACAAAAGTGGTATAAATATCCATAAGACTTGCATGTTTTGCTCAAATATGATGAAATGAATATGAAATAAATATGAAAGATGATGATGTATATGAAATGCTTACTAGTTAACTTGATGAGGTTTATGATCAAAGGTTAATCCTAACACCCTAGGTTTTTATTTCAAAACCTTGATTAGGAGTATACTAAAGTTGTGAAATTAACTTGTCTTGCAAAAAAAATGCTTCTCCTTGGTTTTCTTGCTATGGCCGAATATAGAGAGGAGGATGAGAGGATTTCTTTCTCTTTTGCACCTTGGATATTTGTGTTGTATGTATGTTGTAAGTGAAATAAAAGAGTAATAGTATAATATAGATTAGATATTTATGCCAACCTTTGTGTTGTGTCATCTTTTGGTCGACAAGAAGAAAGAAAATAAAGAATGAGGTGATATATTATATTAGTAAATGTATATAAATGTGTAAAATTAGTTTGTAAGTTGTAAGTGTAATTAATTATTTAGGGTAGCGTTAGCTATAAATAAATTTTAACGGATCAAAATAAAATATATTGAAGTCATAAAAATTATAAAAATACAATTCTCGCAAGAATTGAGTGAAATAATAATTCTCGAGTTGAATTTACGAAAACCGTCGTAAATATTTATATATAACAATTTATATACAAAATAAATTTAAAACACCGGGTAAACTAATAATATAATTTTTATGGTTTTAAATTGAGTATAAAAATATATCAGGATAAGTTTTGGGAAGTGTCGGATCAATTGTTCAAAATAAATGATCGTGCGATAGCGTTTATTTAATAAGAAATATATACGTTAATGAAATATAAATTTGAAAAATGACCGGAAATTGAGAATTGTGACATTCTTCCCATGTCAGAGGAATCACGTCCTCGTGATTCGATTAATGATACTATGGTCCGAACCTCGACAAGGGTTCTAAAAGTTTATGCTCATGTATGGTCTAAATGATTATGTCAATGCTCATGCATATATCGTGACTATACCCCATTCTAAAGACATGCTCCCTTATGATTAGGCTCGATGAGGCAGGCTTTCCCATTCTCGAGCAAAATTTTCAAAAGACTTTTAGGTAACCGATTTTTACTTAATCCTACAACTCATCAAACAAGAACTGTCATACGATTAGGCTAAATCGGTTTAGGTAACAACTTGTTTCTAGCTCGATCTTTGCAACTCATCAAACAAGAACTGTCGCTCGGATCAAACTGGAAACAAGTGGTTTGAAGAAAATCTTTTGAAAATTTGGTTCGATTACGGAATTGCTTACTCATATGAGACTACTACTCCCTTCATTGCATGATTCTTCCTGAATTAGACATAGGTGATCAGGCTATGTATAATTTAAGAGTAACTATGCAATGCTTGGACTAATCGACTCATATGATGTTTGGTGTTGAGTCATAAGTCCGCATGTATAAAGAATATGCACTTATAATGATATGATGAGATGCTATGATGATGTAGTTATAGTCTAGGGTCAATGATGCAACCTAGTTCTCTATAACCGATTCTCTGATACCAATCTGTCACACCCCCAAGTTACCTGTTTTGCAGCGGAATGGAATACCTTGGGGAGGACTGTCATAGCATCAAAGTTACGGTTATATTGAACGACCTAAAGTGTCGTTTGGAAAACACATCGTTTAATTTATTAAAACAATCAGAGTTTACAAAGTATAGGTCCCAAATGAAAATCAACTTGTGCGGAAATAAGTTTGTTACAAGCCAAACGATGTTTTAAAGTTTATAAAACCCAAGTGAGACGCGTCGTCTCCGCGACTCTATGATATGTCCATATGCATGCCATGAAGTGTATGCCATAGATACCTGAGATAAAACATGCTAAAAAGTGTCAACACAAAGGTTGAGTGAGTTCATAGAGTTTGTGTTGAAATGTAAAGCCTTTAAAGAATATTCATGCAGCAAAGGCATTGTAAATCCACTCAGTTCCAAATTCCGCCCATACAAAACTTGCAACCTGTGTGTTTACAACCCACTGCCAAAACGTATATAGTTTATGTTCAAGCGCATGATGTCAATCTTGTTTGTAAGTAGGACATATGTGCATACGATATATACAAGTACTTAATGCTAAGAATCACAGCCAACTGAACCTCTTGACAAGTCTAAATTGTTTTGAGGTCAGCCATGAAAATGTCAAAATATCTAAGAATTTTTCGATTTTCAGGTTTTGAGTTTACTTCACTAATGGAAGGTAAAGGACCATAAATTTGTGCATAATCTGGTTGGGGATTAACATTAGAAGACTCAGACGTTTTAATGATAACCCTTGGTGTGTTAGAAGAATCCGTTGGTGTGACGAAAGTGATCGGTTTAGAATAATTAAAAGGTTTGTTGTAAACAACAGTTTTTAATTTTGATCGACTCTCGTCTTCTGCATCTAATTCCTCTTGACGATGATATTCAACAACACTCATAACAGAATTATCAATTTTATATTCAGCACTGGAAACTTCAGGATTTGGTTTGAATGCTTTGGTTGAAAGCTTAGGTTTGTAATCTGCAAGATTCAGTCCATATCCATTTTGATTGGGTTTTAAAGTAAACTTTTCAATAGCAGTTACTGACTCACCATGTTTGTAAACAACAGTTTTAAACTCTTTAATTTTACGTTGCAAGCCGATAACTTCTTCAAGATGATCATCTATTCGTTTTGTGGAATGCTTTTTGTATGCAGAGAACTGTTTTTGGAAAGTTAACAGCTCAGCCTTAGCTTTTTTATTTTCCAAGGTGAGAGCGTTAATTTGCTTTTTATGTTCATGTTTCAGTTGTTCTATTTCAGACAACAAAGCATTCTTCGAAGTGGCTAGATCACGCATCTGTCTCTCTAAATATTTTTCGTTTTGATGAGATTTAGCAAAAGCAGCTTCAAAACCTTTTTCACGGTTTTCTTGAGTTTTAAAAAAATTGAGTTGCATTTGTAAGCATTCAAAATCCTTGGTTAACAGTGCATTTTTGCTTTTTAAGTCCTGATTTAATGCACAACATTCTTCAATTTGGGATTGTTGGTCTTTAAGTAAAAGAGCAAGATCTGGATGAAGCAAAAGTTCGGCTTGTTCAACGGAAGTCACCACATGATCATTATTTATATCCTCAAGTATAACCACGGAGTCAATTTGATTGTCAAAGGAAACCATGAGGTCATCTTGATCGTCAAATGTAACTACGGGGTCTAATTGAAAATCGTCGGAATGAGATGTAGATGACTCATTTTGAACACTCTGAGCCTTGCCGGATTCAGATGTTTGCGGAGATATTAGATCAGAGATAAATATGGTTTGTTCGGGTACCTGCGACAAGCCATCAGTGTCATACACTGGGCCTTAAAAGTTTAGAGTACTTATAAAAGTAAATGAAAATAGTTGAGCATGTATCTCCCCCAAAAGTAATTCAAAATGTATAAAAGTAGGGGCTATGAAACTCACCTGGTATGATTGATATGCTAACAAAATGAAGTGCACGAAAATGAGGCTCGGAAACTATCCGCGACCTAAAATGAATGATGTGCTCTAATATAAGTCATGAAACAATGTCGTGCATGCAAATCCATATGTAATCTATACCACTTGTACGTTTTTGAAAATAGAATTTATCGTCGAAATATATGTTTATGACATCTCGTCATGTTTATAAAATACTTTACAAGTATATACGTTGAATCAACATTCAACGATAATCGTTTTGTGACTTATTATGAAATTAAAACTTTTCTTCGTAAAATAGTGTCGTTGAAATTTTCATGAAAGTGAATATACGGCCTCGAAAAACTAGTCATAAAATGGTGCACGTCGAGTGTTAGGAAACAAACTCAACGGTTTTGGGAAGCTTGTATCATTATCTCAAAGTTTTAGCATTTAAGTTTACATCCTAGAGGTCTCGATCATGGAGATAAACATAGGTTTAGTATGGTACTTGTATCCAAAATATTGTTTAAGGGTGATTTCTGGCAAAGATTGAGTAACCGTATTTAATACATTACAACTCCGCTAAACAAACGGTCGGACATTTTGGAAAATAGGCTAGGCGAAGTTACTTTTACTAGAAGACATCATTTTATAAAAAGTACTCCGTCATTGTTAAAAACGACCCTCAACATGGTCCCTCGTTGCCGTAGTATGTGTTTAATAGAAAATATATTAATTTTGCTAATAGAATAAAGTTACGGCAACTTCGTTTATCGCGTGTAATTTAATCGTTACAAGACCGTTTTCTACGTTTTATATGTCCTTAGATTCGTGTCAAAGTATACTAATATATTTTTGATAAGTCGACACATTTAATAACGCTTAAGCCTCATTTTTGACTCGTAAAGGGTGACATTTTTCATGCTGAAATTTCTGGAATTATTAGTTTTCGTCGTCAAACTTCAAAAATTCATAACTTCTTCGTTATAGCTCCGTTTTAATCCGTTCAAGCGGCCACGTTTTCGTTTTAAAGTATATTTTCCAAATATCTAGGCCAAAAATATTTACCTACTGTCGGATTTTCCATATTTTCAAAATATGGACAGACCCTTATATATAGTTGTCGAAATGAGTTTTTCACGCGCCAAACCTATTCCAACCAATTCAAAACAACTCCGGAGCTATTCTAATCCTACCATACACCTTCTTAGGGTGTCATGGGTTCCTAGACATCACCAAAAGTGATATGTTTCAAGGGATTTATTGTAGGATAATTATATTACATAATAGTTAATAAAAACAACAAAAGTGGTATAAATATCCATAAGACTTGCATGTTTTGCTCAAATATGATGAAATGAATATGAAATAAATATGAAAGATGATGATGTATATGAAATGCTTACTAGTTAACTTGATGAGGTTTATGATCAAAGGTTAATCCTAACACCCTAGGTTTTTATTTCAAAACCTTGATTAGGAGTATACTAAAGTTGTGAAATTAACTTGTCTTGCAAAAAAAATGCTTCTCCTTGGTTTTCTTGCTATGGCCAAATATAGAGAGGAGGATGAGAGGATTTCTTTCTCTTTTGCACCTTGGATATTTGTGTTGTATGTATGTTGTAAGTGAAATAAAAGATTAATAGTATAATATAGATTAGATATTTATGCCAACCTTTGTGTTGTGTCATCTTTTGGTCGACAAGAAGAAAGAAAATAAAGAATGAGGTGATATATTATATTAGTAAATGTATATAAATGTGTAAAATTAGTTTGTAAGTTGTAAGTGTAATTAATTATTTAGGGTAGCGTTAGCTATAAATAAATTTTAACGGATCAAAATAAAATATATTGAAGTCATAAAAATTATAAAAATACAATTCTCGCAAGAATTGAGTGAAATAATAATTCTCGAGTTGAATTTACGAAAACCGTCGTAAATATTTATATATAACAATTTATATACAAAATAAATTTAAAACACCGGGTAAACTAATAATATAATTTTTATGGTCTTAAATTGAGTATAAAAATATATCAGGATAAGTTTTGGGAAGTGTCGGATCAATTGTTCAAAATAAATGATCGTGCGATAGCGTTTATTTAATAAGAAATATATACGTTAATGAAATATAAATTTGAAAAATGACCGGAAATTGAGAATTGTGACAGGAACGAATACGATTGTTGGATTTGTTGGTATAACGGCTAAAAGCATTAACAATCATAACAAATCCTTGTTGCAATGCTTCGAACGGATCGGATTCCTCATTAGTTTGACTATGAAGTGCTTGATCATTGTTGTTGTTGTAAGGAACCAATTGATTTTGTTGAGGTTGCTGTGATTGATCGTTTGGTGTGACTGAGGCAGTTGGTTGAGTTGCTTGTTGAGGAGGATAACTGTTTTGAGCATACAAGGCAAGTTGTTGATTTTCCGGAGTTGTCGTTGAAGCGATTTGAGCACGGAGAATCCTTTCCCTATCAACTTCCTTTTCATTAGGCTTCAAGTAATCGTACAACAATCCATATGTAGAATGATGCATATTCTTCGCTTGACAGAGAAAAATGACATACTTCTCCCATTCAGGACCAAGACAACTCAGGAACTTAGTATTCACTGTAATTCTTGGCATGATGATGTTGTGTTTATCCAAATCATTGATGATGTCTGAAAATCGATGATGATAAGACTCTAGTGTCTCTCCAGGTTCAATCATGAAGTGTTCATAAGCCAAGTAAATTTTGGATTCCATATCTTCCTGATTGAGTGCAGATCCTTCCATAAGTAGATGAATATGTTCCCACATTTTCTTTGCAGTCTTTTGAGCATCAAAACTTCGAAGAATTGGGTTTGGTAATCCTAAAAGGATATATTGCATTGCAAGCTCATCAGCTTCATAGTGTAGAAGTTCTTCTGGATTCAAGTCTGCAACAGTAGCAATGTTTGATTGTTCATCTCTTGGTGGATTAGCATTAGGATCTCCGGGTACAATGACATTAGGCATCTCAAATGGACCTTCCAAGATAACCTTCTTTAAGAACTTTCCATGTGGCTTCTTCAGATCACAAAACCTAAAGAACCTTATCACCCATTGATCGTAGTTTCTTGGAGTGAGCATTGGAGGTCTATCAAGTGATCCAGCCTCATGAATTGATTGTTGGCTGCTTAAAACTTCACACATCTTTGCAAACCAAGTGGGTTCCTTCATAGTGTTCCTTGATGGATGTTGATTGAATTCATTTGTGTAGGGTTGAACTTGAAGACTTGGCGGTGTTTGAACCATTTGTAGTGGAGGAATTGCTCCAAGTTGTGGAGTATGTTGTTGATAAATTGCTTGTTGTTGATTCCATTGTTGATGTTGTGGACTTTGTTGTTGTTGTCGTTGAGAATAAGTGTAAGGGAAATAGTTAGAGTATGGTGGTTGTGACATGTTGATAAACTTGTGTTATAAAAATGGATCTTTGTAGTTGAATGAACCTTAGTTGATGAAGTGTCCTTAAGCGTAGAAATCACAATAATCCAAGTAGCACTTATGCGTAAAAACACCAAAGTTACGCGTAACAATCAAGAGTTACGCGTAGATTTAGCTTACGCGTAAGTAGGGAAAAGACTCTAAAGTGAGGCGTAGACACAAAGTTAGGCGTAGGATTACCTTATGCGTAAGACTAGGCGTAAGATGAATCTTATGCGTAGGATTTCTACGTTTAAGATTTATGCTTATGCGTAAGTTTAGGGTTTTGCCCAAATGATCTTTTACACTATCACAGTGCAAAAGATATCCAAAGTCGACGTATTTTCAGGCTTATCCAAGCAAGAAAACACGGAGTAAACCACGAAAATGAAGATCAAACGACGGACAAAGTTACGCGTAAGATTAGGGTTTTGATACGCGTAATCTTACTCGTAAAAATGATTATGCCCAAAGATGTTTCTAAACCAGATTTTTGTGATGAGAAAGCTTCAATATCACCAAAATAACACAAAAGTGTGAAAATTGATGAACCAAAACTCCTAAAACAGTTATGCGTAGGACGAACCCTTCGAACAAAAACTAGCTTAAAAACGTATATCCACGCATAAAGTTTGAAACTTTTTGCCAAAAACAAGTATTTTAACACCTTAAAACGTTTAAAGTACAAGAATCTTGGATTAAAAAGTCTAAAAAACAAGATTTGAAGCGAACCAAAATATCACGTTATTCTACGCGTAGGACCAAAAACCCACTTCAATAAATAACGATTCACCCAACTAGTTTGGCGATTGATACCACTGATAGGTCACTAGTTTTACAACACAAGCTTATTAGAAAGAGATAAAGGCGATTGAACAATAAACCAAACACACACACACGATATGCTTATGACCGGTTATGCGTAGGATGTGAGTGAAAGGAATAAATTGAACAACCAACCCTCAAGTGAGGGTTATACAAGACTATTTATAGGCAAGAAGCTAGGGCAACACTCCCACTCCTTCCCTTTTCCTTATTGGACATGGAGCTAAGCTTATGGGCCTTCTACATAAGCTTGACTTTACACAAACATAAAGGCCATAATAAGCTACCTATTACATATGAGTAACAAACACTTGAATTAAGGTTTAGGAGTGATTCCAACATGGTCTTAGCGATTTGAGGTGTTAAAACAGTAGCGACTTGTCCTTAAGTCATTTAGCGACTTGTTTTGAAAAACAAAATGTAGCGATTTGTGCTTTCAAAATGTAGCGACTTGTCTTTACAAGTCGTAGCGACTTGTCATGAGTGCTAGCGACTTGACTCTGCTAGCGACTTGACTATGGTAGTGACTTGACTCATGACCATTGAGGTAGCGACTTGACTTCAAAATTATGGTAGCGACTTGACATGAACAGAAAGGTAGAAGAAGAATGACCATGACCAACAACATATACCAATACCATCAACAAGACTCGACCTCAGGTTCTCAAAACCATCATTAGTCCACTATCTACTCTAAATGAAAAACAGATCTACAATCAAAACCGATCTTCATTCAAGACTCAACAATTAAACTATTCTATTTGATCTCAAACTCCTCGTGGTTTAATGATTTCTCAAAAACCGTTTTCAGATCAAATAAAACACAATGGTAATTCATCACAGATCCCTATAATCGACTCATTTATAATACATAATTAAAGGAAGCACGATTTCAGGGTATTTCAAGATCTTGTCTCAAATCACCATATTCTAAATCAATATAATCTAAAAGATCTCAGAATCATTCTTCGTTTCTTTCAATGAAACATCAAGACTCGAAGGCCTTTTTACATAAAGAATGAGATCATCATAGATCTATGTGAGTAGCTTACACTTTTTTTTTAATATTCGAATCTTAAAGATTGCTCAAAACCATATGGTTTCATCCAATCTTCCATTCGGTAATAAGAAATCTATACGAAATCAAAGATGTAAAGCCAACCGTGGATTTTTGTTGGACCTGAAGCATATTCGAGTGTCTCATATACCATCCCTGTGGCGATTAAAGATAACCTCATGCCATCCCTGTGGCTAGGAGGCGTCTGAATCATGAGGGCTTATGGTTTGATGGTTAGAGAAATGTTTGGATTTATACGCTTTTATGGGTGAGACTATTAGCAGAGATGGGGTGGATTTGTTTAGAGAAGTTTCAGGATTTGAGATGAGATTTGATAGAGAGAAGTCGGTGTATGGGGGCTGACGAATGTGAGAGATTGTAGGGTTTGAGGTGAGATATATTAGGGTTAAGTATGAGTGTATGAGCTGATTTATACCCTAAACATTAGGGCAATCAGTATTTGGATCGGTTGATTGCTTATGGGCCGAATGAATGTTTACTCAGTTATGGGCTTGACTAAATCGAGTCTATTCTTTCTTTTGGACTTAATATGTTGAATTCATATATTAACGATGGACTCAAATTTGATCAAAAGGAATGGGTTTTAAGTGGATTTGTATGTACACTAGGCCGAGTATTTGGTGGACAGGGCATTGAATTTCATCGTTGGGTTTATGTGTTATTAGGGAAGATGGAATGGATCGAGATTATTCTTTATCAATTGGGCTACATGTATTCCCCGTTGGACTTGTACTTATGTGTTGAAGCGGATGTGATGTTAAGATATTGAGCTAATACTTTTATCAACATGAGATGCAAGTTGTTATTTGATAATGAGATTTGATGAAGTGATTTGACGATGAGATTTAATCAATTTAATGATGAGATTTGTGAAAATGAGACTTGATTGTGAGATGTGCTGATAAGATTAATTCTTTGGTATATACATTTTCACAAAGAATATTTTTGTCAAGGCTTGAATTATTATTGGAACTAGGTTGACTACGGGGTTGTTTGGACGGTATCTCCTATATGGATTTGAAGTGAGTTTTTCCGAGCGCGTTTACTTATTTCGTCTTCTTTCTTTCTACCCATCCGCGAAGATGACTTGTTTGGGCATTTATAGAGTGTGATAAAGACTTGGCTATTTAGTTACTCTTCTGATTCTTTCTCGCTTAACTCACAACGTAACTATCACTTCGGTGTCTCACGCAGTTAAGGATTTGTCAAGAGGTTTTGTACATTGGGTACACCTTTTCTTTTTCACGTGGATTAGTACAAGCTTAAGTAACAAATCTGGGAAAATTTACGTGATGTTCAAGTTTGGTATATCGGGCTTATTTCTCCATGTGGTCACAACATTAGCCGACAGAATGTGTGAATGATGTGTTTACCAAAATGTTTATTGGATTGTTGATGATACTGTTGATGTTGAATAATGAACCGTTGATGAACCACTGCATGTTCCCCTAAAACAGTTATTCACCGAAACCGAATTTGTCATAACACATTCAAGCTGACATTGTTTACAGTTTTGTCTTGATTTTGTAAAATCCCGCGAAAGAATCTATTTCTCGGTTTAAATCATAGACTTGTAAAATCCCGTGACAATAGAAACATCCAAGTAATAGTAAAGTGCATTTCTGGATCTATCTTACGGTTTATTCTTGGTTTTGTAAAATCCCGCAAAAGAAACTATTTCTCGGTTTAAACCATAGAGTTGTAAAATCCCGTAATGATGGAACCATCTTGGAGAAGAGAAAGTGTAATTCTGGATCCTACTTGATGCTGGTGCTACGGTTTCTGCTTCGAAGAAGGGATAAAAGGGTGTATTTTATGAATTGGATGTGTGTTTGGATATTCGTCATGGTAGTTTGGTTATTACATGGTTTTACAGGGTTATGTGCTTTTAACCATGATCGGGATAAAACCATTATCATAGTTCATTTAAAAGTCAAAGAAAGCTAGATTTGAGCTTTTAAACAGAAGATGTGACAACGGCGTTAATTCACTATTATTTATTTGAGGTTGAAGTGAAATATCACGGGCAAGTGTACTTAGTATCTGAAGGTATCGGGGATGGTTGGATGAAGATTCTTCAAGATCCTTGTTCGAGCTTATTATCAAATACGAAGACTTGGAAATCTAGTTATTGTTGGGTGACTTTTTCCTTTTCTTTTACCACTTGGGGGAATTGGGCTCTTATCACCTCAAAATAACTATCACTTTAAGGAGTTACATTGTAGTGCTCAGTGTCACATTCAATTGTGGATTTTCAAGAGGTGATGTACGTCTTATACTTGATGGTTGGTTGGGTGAATAGTATAGAGTACTTAGAGATTCAATGGAGGATGAAGTCTCGGCACCGCTCTTTGTTACATATGTGCAAGTTTAAGTCACGAGTTCGGGTTAGTTTACTTCAGGGTCAAATTCATTATATTGGGTTTTCTCCATCAAGCTGTCACAACAAAGAGCCTACTGAATGATAATGGGGTGATTACATGTTTTGCCAAGAGAGTTTGAAAAGAGAGAGATTATGACGTATGAACACAACAGTTCATGCCTCGTACCTCAAAGAAAAGAAAAGTGTACGTGTCAGTGCGCTTTATCTTCTGAAGAAGAGAAATCTTCTTATTTATGACCATTCTCATCAACATGCTTCATGCTTTTTCCATGCGCTTCAATCATCAAGTGAACCGGACTACTGATAATTACTCTTATTCCACTTGCTCAATATAATGAAGATGGCGACATCATGTGCTAATTTTGCGAGGGAGAAGTGTGAATAGAATACATTTGGATGATAATCACTTGTTTAATCAAGAATGGCAACTCCGTATGCAATTCTTGAGGGGGAGAAGAAGTGTGAATTTACTGCATGGTTGATTGTTATATGAGAATAAATGGTCAAACGGCTCCAAACTCATGTAAGAACCGAGCTTCTTCTTATAGGGTCATCTTCACATGGAGTTTTTCTTCTAAGAGCCGTTGGTTAACATCTTCACACGGGTGATTTGATTAATGACAAAGTGCTTCCAGTTGCTGGGCTGATTTCCTTAATGAACATCTTTCTGTTCTTGTTTGATTGGGAGGGATTTGAGTTAAGGGGATTTGCTATTTGTATGTTAACGGGAATACATTTAGTGAGTTGAAGATGTTGACTTTCTATTCCCCAACTGGACAATCTTGAAGAAGGTCGAGTCTACAGTCGGTTCTACATTTTCTGCTACATGTTAGAAGACTAAAGACGAGTTGCATTTAAAAATCTAAAGACTTCTTCTTATCCCGGGCATTTATCTAAAAGATTGTCGGTTTAGGGGAGAGCACTAATTGGGGGAGAGTGAAATGCCGAATTTAATCCCCAATTAGACTTGCCCACACTGTACTTCAGCAAGTTGATTCTCACAAAGCCTTCAAGCGTTCTTCTCTACAGAGTTCTAGTATTTGGGCTTATAATATGTCGCTGATTCTGAAGTATCAAAACCAGCAAGGGGGAAGGAGACACGTATCTAAACGCGATTAAACTTGATGAGCTTAATACTTCTAAGTGATTGAAGATATCCCGGGAAGACAAATGTCATTACCACAGAGAAACTCAAGGTTTGACTCATGGCGTTTAGTGTTCTTATTCCAACTATGTGGGGGAAGAGATGGAAGAGTTAGTTTCTGAAGATAAAAGAGGTACACAAGTGTGTGATGATTTCGATGTTATCGCAATAATCAGGGGAGAGAGATTGTGTACATTGGGGATGCTCAGTTGCTTCACTTGAGGGCTTATCAGTGATTCAGAGATATAATCACTTATTCCAGAGTTGACATCCGCAGACATAGTCCTCCGCAGAGATAATCAGTGATTCGGCCTGCTTCTTCAATGTTATCGGTTATTCTCTCTTTTGGCATTCGGGTACTTCGGGTTCTTGAGCTTCATACACTTTCTTTAGGGGGAGAAAAAGTATACATCGGGGTTATTCTTTGTGCCTTGAACTTAATCTACTACTTCGATGGTATAAGTTTCTTTGTCTTCGGGTATATGTGTATTCGGGTTCGTGAGCTCTAGTCTAAGAGATTGACTGCATCAATTCAACTACTTGGGGGAATTGGTTTCTTAACACCTTTTGGAATGGATCGCTTCAGACTTCAGTGGAAAGGGAATTTGAGAAGAGTCATTCAAGCGTGGGATGATACATTGTTGTTCTTGTTGATGATATAACCCCGAACGGAGAATCTAGATTATCGTTCTTAAAAGGAGCTGATTGGTGGCAAACTGTCAAGTTTATTACACAAATTAACCACTTGTGAATGGTCAACCGTAATAAAATTAAAACAGTCTAAAACCAATGCAATGAAGATCTAGAGGAGTTTAGTGTTTCCCCAGGTCGTTAAGTCCCAACGAGCTGTGCGACTGAATAACCAAACGTATAGTGATCGGGTGATATTGAACGGGAAAAGGTTTGTAAATAATTATACCTAAAGAAAAAGTTTGTAACTTACAGGGGCTTAAATGCAAATTAAAGAAAATTAAAAAGCTAAATTATATTAAATAAACGCTATCACTATTTTTAAAATTGGATTTTCTTGATTTTTCTTTTTATAAATTTGAATTAAAAACTAATTTTAACTTTTAAAACTAAATTAAAATACTAAAAATTATGAAAAGAAAGAGGAAAATTGTGAAACTATTTTTCAAAAATCTAAAATAACTAAACAAACTTTTGAAAATTGGATTTGTATTTTTCTGATTATTTTTCTAATTTCTATGATTTAAAAACTATTTAAAACTAATTAAATTGCTAAAAATTACAAATTTAACTAAGAAAAATCTAGAAAAATATTTTTTTGGCTTTTTATATTTATCTTAATATATGAAAATTGAAAACTTATTTTTTTGAAGATTTTCTGATTTATTTGCAATAAAAGCTATTTAAAAAGTCCTAAAAACTGTTTTAAATAAGGAAAAATAGCAAACAGTGATGAAAAATTATGAAAAATTCAGAAAAAGTCTAAAATATTATTCTAAATTTATGAAAAATATAAAAACATGGGCTTATGTGTGAGAATATGAGGCTGCAGTGAAAAGTGCTTATAAATAAGCACTCAAAATAAGCTAAAGGCCACAAATGAGCACCAATTGAACACAGAAGCTAGAGTATGCTATAACTACTTAATACTGACCTATTTCAACTAGTCTAAACCTCTGAAATGCAAACTACAATGATTTGATGATTTAAAAACTCAAGTGCCAAACCAGTTTTTCTCCTAACTTCTAGCTTAAGCACAAGCTTATTCAATAAGCTTATGTGAAAACCAAAACTGGAGACCTCAAGACCACCAGCTTAACTATCTCTAAACTGAATCTCAAACCCTAAGGAGCTAAAACCAAACCTGTGCAAGGTCTGCAAGATGCCTGTCTCACACTCAGTTATTGTGAACAGGGCATGTGAGGGCTTATTGAACAGCTTATTTGACCCTTTAAAACGCTTGTAAAAATTCAACTAAAATGTGTTTTATCTTTTTGACCAACTGAACTAGAAAACTTCCAAGTTTCAATGATTTTGATTTAGAAATGAACCCATGAAAATTCAACAAAGGTTGGGTAAAAACTGGCTTAAGTCATATTTGACTTTTAAAAACATAATCCAGTTTGACTTTAATGAAATTCTAATGCTTCTAATTTGATCTAAGTGATGGAATAAGCTAAGTTAAGAATCAATTAAGCTAGTGAGATGATTTCCAAACCTAGTGCTAACCTATTTTACTCTTGTACCTATCTGATTCAATAACAAAGTCTGACTAAATGGAATTTTGACCAAAGAGATATGCAGAAGCAAGATAAGAACCAAAGTAAGCA
This sequence comes from Chrysanthemum seticuspe, assembly GCA_019973895.1. Taxonomy (NCBI): domain Eukaryota; kingdom Viridiplantae; phylum Streptophyta; class Magnoliopsida; order Asterales; family Asteraceae; genus Chrysanthemum; species Chrysanthemum seticuspe. Next base: position 171,634,258 of record BPTQ01000002.1, on the reverse strand, counting down.
CACTAGACCTATTTAAGCCTGTATGAACCACTCTTAACTCCTCACCCAACCTCTATCACAGTTTAAAGGACTAATCCAAACACTACTTAAGAACCTGTAAGCTTAGCTAATAACTACTATCTTCAACCTTAATCTATTCTAAAAACTTAATATGACTATAACTACTAAATAAATCATCTAACCCTACGAATTAACATATGATCACAAGCATTGAAACAGTCATGAATTAAAATTGAAACAGAAATGGGCTCAAGCACTTACATGATTCTGCCAAAGTGACAAGCTACTGAAACCAAAGAAACAGTACATAAGTCACTATCCAAACTTATCTCAACCCATTTCCATCACTGCAACACCCAATGTCATCACCATTTTCAAATGAAGGTCCTGTTTGACTTTCGTTGACTGAGGTACAAAGGTTGTTGAATCTGTTTGATAAGCTTATTCAAAGCTATCAAAAGCTTGAACAAGCTTATATAAGTTCTAATGAAGCTATTTGAAGCTTGGCTTTTAGATTATTTAAAACTGCTTAAATACAAGAAAACTAAAAAACAAGAAACTTGGATAAACTTTTAATGAGAACTTGAAATGAGTTAAAACTGACTAAATAACCTTAGTTTATTACAAGAAAGATAAAGATTACAATTTTTAAACTAAATTAAGACATTAAGAATAAAATCGACATTCATGAAATTAAGAAACTAAAAACTACTCTTGTCTCTCCTTCTCTTTCTTCCTTTTATACAACAAAATGCTCCCACTTGTACTCTGAGCAAATCCCACTTGCATTTGGAACAATTGGATCACTGGAGCTCATATTGGCCATTGATGAGATTTTGGCGCCAAAATGAGATATCAACAGGGGGGTTTGAGTGCAAGGAAGGAGAAATAATAAATGCATTTTGTTGTTTGGTGTTGAGGTGGAGTGATAAGGTGTGGAGTTTGTGAGCTGGAGGAGAGGGGTGGTCTGAGCTTGCTGGTGAGTGGTTGAAGAAGGAGGACTTTTGGAGGGAAAGTGTTGGGCGGGGAGTTGATTGGGTTTGACTGGAGGTATTATTAGTGGATGGGGGTTCACAAAGGGGGGTCAAGGGTCAAGTTGGCAGGGCTCAAGGCTGTTTTGACAGGGGTCAAGGGTCATGGCTTGGCTATAATTAATACAAGGACCAAAACTGCAATTCCATAAAAACCAAGGACCAAATCTGCCATTTTCCAAAGTTAATCAAGAGGACCAATCATGACAAGTTTAATTTTCCTAAAGACCAAAAATAATAATTTTCAAATTAAAAATGTCCAGGGGTAATTTCTGTTAATTTTGAAACTTGAAGGACCAAACTTGTAAATTCTCAAAACTTTTGAAATTTTTCACCAAAAGACTAATTATGACAACTTATGATTTCAAAAGGACCTTTGGTGACTTTTCTTTTAAAATAAGTGCTCAGGGACTGATTTTGTCAAGATTTTGAAAGTTGAGGGACTGAAACTGCCAATTATGCAAACTTTGCTCGATTTTCATCTGATTTTAAACATTTTGCATCTGAAACATATAAAATGCAATTTTGAGATATTTTCAGTATTTTTATGCATTTCTGAGCATTTTTAAATGTTTTGCAGTTCAGATTTGACCAAAAATGATGAGTATTTACACACTCATCAATCCCCCACACTAAACTATTGCTAGTCCCTAGCAATCTTTTATGAAAACTTAATGGATTTGAATCTCTTTACCAAAAGCCATTACTTCTGGAGTAGCCAAATGTTTCAGTTCAAGTAAGAACCTTGGTACATTGATAACCAAATGATTTTGAGCAAATCACCAGCTTTCAACGGATTTGATTTGTCTTTACCAGAAGCCGTTTGCTTCTGGACTAGCCAACTCTTAGATAATATATACTATCTTTGGTGAGTCGATTACCAATTATGGTTTTCCAACTGCCTTTACCAAGAGCCATAAACTTGCGGGCTAGCCAACTCTTCACTAATTAAAGATATGGTGAGCTGAACACCATACAATTTTGGGCAAATTGCAAGCCGTCAACGGATTTGAGATATCTTTACCAAGAGCCGTTTGCTCCTGGATTAGCCAATCCTTTTGTTTATTAGACATGGCGGACTGATAACCATAAGCTGAGTAAGTGCAAAACACTTACTCCAAAAAAAATTTTGGCCAAAAATGGGGGAATTGGGTGGTATAATTACATGATAAAATTCGTGAGAATTCCCCCCACACTAGAAATGAATATTGCCCTCAATATTCAAAGTACCGGCTGTTATGCCGAAACTGAGAACGTAAAAGGGAAATACTACGGCCTTTATTTTGAAAGATTTTTTTTTTTTTTTTTTTTTTTTGAAACTTTATATACAACAGCGGGGGGCAACTCCCCCACACTAGGGTGGTAGAAAGTAGAAAGAAGTCAGAAATACGGGTGAAAACCCATATAGTGTGCTACTGTTTTTGATTCCCGAGTCGCTAGCTTGATTCGACCCCGAATTCATTGGTTCTTGGGGAAGCAACGTGGAAAACCAATCTCGATCGGACTTTCGTTCACAGTGTTAATAAACATATGAACATCAGAAAGTTCCACACCGACGAGATACAACCGCGGTATTGTTAATAGTAGAAACTATAAAGGATGATACCGGGGTCAAAGATGGTGTCCTCATTCCCGAAAGAGAAAAGGGAAAGAGCAACCACACCATCTGTGAAGAATGAAATAAAGATGTGCATGAGAATGCAAGTCCATTCCTCATCAGTAAAAAGCAAATCACCATTTTTGACATTTTTAAGCTTAGTTTTGAAGCTTATATGGTGATTGTCAATAAGATGTCCGGGAGGGAGGGTTGGAAACGGTTCTTCAATCAACAGATTTTCCAGAAAAAGGATGTCCCCCTCCGAATCAAAGTAAGTATTATCAATTCCTGTTGGAATTGACTCATCACTAAGAAAGGCATCGACTTTATTCCAAAAGTTGTCATCTTCCTCATCCGGAGTGAGATAAGGGATGGAAGAGTCGGGAATAATAAGACTAGGAGATGATGGATCATTTTTGAGCAATTCTTCAATGGGAAGAATGTCTCCCATTGGATCACAAACATCATCATCCAATCCGGATGAAACTGAAGAGAGTTTGGTTTCATCCACAGAGTTAACAAACTCGATACGATAAACTGATTCCGGAGGTGGGACAAGTGGTGTGCTCTTAGAGCTAGTAGTTTCCACCACTTCCGACAAAGTCTCCGATTCTAGATCATCATCATCAAGAACACTCTTGACTTCCCTGGTACAACTTTCAAACCATTTGTTTGAACCAGGGTTGATTTTCAAAGCTTTTAGCTCAGCACGTTTTTGGTGACTCCTCTTAACCGTGAAATTTGAGAGTGTTGCATTGATTCTTTCAGATTTTTGATCAATTGTGGCAACACTCTGTTTGGATAGAGGTTTGGAGTTTTGGTTGATATTAAACGTGAGTTCTTCGTTGTCAACCCGTATGGTCAACTCTTCAGCAAATACATCAATTAGAGCACGACTCGTTCTCAAGAAAGCTCTCCCTAAGATGAGGGGAACTCTAGGATCTGCATCAAAGTCTACTACAACAAAGTCAGTAGGAAAGTGAAACTTTCCTACTTTCACCACGACATCCTCGGCTATCCCAAGTGGACGAGTTATGGTACGGTCCGCTAGCTCGAGTGTCATACAAGTGGATGTAAGTTTAGGAAGAGACAGTTTCTTCCATACTGATAGTGGCATGAGGTTAATGCTTGCGCCAAGATCGGCCAAGGCGGAGCATTGAACCATCCCCAAGAAATCACACGGGATTAAAAACCTGCCGGGGTCTTCAAGCTTTTTGGGAAGCTTCTTGAGAAGGACCGCTGAGCATTGCTCATTGAGAGGGGTTTTAGCCATCTCAGATAACTTATCTTTGTTGCTCAGTAAGCCTTTAAGCGTGGATGCAAATTTGGGCATTAGAACGAGAGCATCAACAAAGCTTATATCAAAGTGCAGTTCATTGAAGATTTGGAAAAATTTTTCCATTTGCTCTTTGGTTTTGTCTTTGAGCTTCTCATCATGCAATCTTGATGGGTAAAGAAGCTGACTAGACTTTTGAGCCGGGACGGAAGTCATTTCTGGCTCAGAATTTGTCTTCGGAACTTCGGGTTCCGGGCTTAAAGCTTGGACTACCGAAGGTGGGACGTGTGCGGTACTTTGTGGGCTTGAGAAATGCACCTTGTCCGTTGTATCCTTGGTAACTTGACTCATTGCTCCTGGTGGAGGAGGCATTGGAGTCGAAGGTCCATTGTGTGTCTTACCACTACGAGTGGTGACGGCTTTCAACTCGGCATTTGGATTTGGAACTGTATTGCTTGGGAGTCCTCCAAAAGATGACGAAGCTTTGTTCATATTCATGTTCATGAAACTGCTCATCATATTCTTCAACTCATTTGTCTGCCGAGACATTGTGGTATCAATTTCCTTTTTTAGCTCAACTCTCATGTTATTGATCTGAGTTTGCATTGAACGTATGCTTGACTTAGTAATTTTCATGAAGTCATTTGGTAGGGGAGCTTGAGAAGGTTGTTGATAACTTTGCTGATTTAGAGCTTGATATGGTTGGTTGAAATTGTTCCGGTTTTGATTGAAATTTTGAGAGTTATTGAAGTTTTGTCCTTGATTCGGAACAAAGCGATTTTGATTGCCATGGTTTTGCACAGGAGGAAAACCAGGTGGTGTCATACCGCTAGGTGCACGGTAGTGAGGATCAGCTTGTGGTCGGTATTGATTGTGGTTTACAGAAGCTACGGGAGCTTGGTAAAAAGAAGCATCGGTTGCTTGACAATCATAATACGCGTGTGGACCACTACAAGTTTCACACACCTTGTTTACGGCTTTGATTGGTTCCGGCTTATGAATTTTGCTTTTTATTTCCTTTACCTCTTTCATCATACAACGGATGACGTCCGTTAGAGCGGCTAACTCGGAAGAGTTACCGGATGAAGAAGCAGGAGTGTTCGAAATATTGACTTTGTTGCGAGAAATAGGAACTTTTGATTTTTTCTTGCAAATCTCAATCACATCTTTAGGCTTACGATTCAAGATATTGCCACCGGCGGCTGCGTTCAAAGAATCTTGATCGTTACCGTTCAACCCATTATAAAAGATATTAACTTGTTGAAGCTCCGTGAATTCATGATGGGGGCATCGCCTGAGGAGATCTTTGAATCTCTCCCATGCCTCTCCAAAGTTTTCATCGAAATTTTGACGAAATCCAGAAATTTCATTTTTAAGATTAGTTGTCTTTGATGGAGGAAAGAAATAATTGACAAACTTTTGAACAAGATCCTCCCAAGTTTCGATGGATCGAGGGGGTTCTTTTTCCAGCCAAATCCGGGCTGTCCCCTCAAGTGAGAATGGAAATAGCATCAACTTGATCACTTTTTGTGGTACATCTTTGAAATTGATCGTTGAGGTCAACTTGTTAAACCAACGGATGTGTGCATACGGGTCTTCTCGATCAAACCCGTGGAATTGATTTGTAGACACAAGTGTGATCAAATGTGTCTTCAATTCAAAGTGATCAGAATTGATTGCTGGTAAAATGATGGCATCTCCATAACCCTCGGTGGGTGCCTGGAGCATTTCCGCCATAGTTCGTTCGTCTGCCATATTGTTGCTTGGAATAGTACGAATCTCGGGTTCGACTATTTGGGCAGCACGTCTATGAGAACGTCTTCTAGGAATTTTTGCTAGATCACGAAAAGGACTCAATGATCTAGAAGAACGAGTGCGCATGCACTAGAGTTAACTCTAAGGAATCTCAGAGCCAAGAGAATTATGAAAAATGGGGAAAGAAGAATCTTTTTGAGTTTTATGGTTTTATATATATGTAGAAACAAAAGAAAAATATTTTTGTGTTTTATATGTTTTAAGATGTTTTTGGATTTTTGGATTTTTATAAGAAAATATAGATATATATAGATGGTATGAACAAGGAGTGAATATTCAAATCACTAATCTGCTAAACGTAAGATAATTAGCACAGCTCCCCGGCAGCGGCGCCAAAATTTGATTGGTGGCAAACTGTCAAGTTTATTACACAAATTAGCCACTTGTGAATGGTCAACCGTAATAAAATTAAAACAGTCTAAAACCAATGCAATGAAGATCTAGAGGAGTTTAGTGTTTCCCCAGGTCGTTAAGTCCCAACGAGCTGTGCGACTAAATAACCAAACGTATAGTGATCGGGTGATATTGAACGGGAAAAGGTTTGTGAATAATTATACCTAAAGAAAAAGTTTGTAACTTACAGGGGCTTAAATGCAAATTAAAGAAAATTAAAAAGCTAAATTATATTAAATAAACGCTATCACTATTTTTAAAATTGGATTTTCTTGATTTTTCTTTTTATAAATTTGAATTAAAAACTAATTTTAACTTTTAAAACTAAATTAAAATACTAAAAATTATGAAAATAAAGAGGAAAATTGTGAAACTATTTTTCAAAAATCTAAAATAACTAAACAAACTTTTGAAAATTGGATTTGTATTTTTCTGATTATTTTTCTAATTTCTATGATTTAAAAACTATTTAAAACTAATTAAATTGCTAAAAATTACAAATTTAACTAAGAAAAATCTAGAAAAATATTTTTTTGGCTTTTTATATTTATCTTAATATATGAAAATTGAAAACTTATTTTTTTGAAGATTTTCTGATTTATTTGCAATAAAAGCTATTTAAAAAGTCCTAAAAACTGTTTTAAATAAGGAAAAATAGCAAACAGTGATGAAAAATTATGAAAAATTCAGGAAAAGTCTAAAATATTATTCTAAATTTATGAAAAATATAAAAACATGGGCTTATGTGTGAGAATATGAGGCTGCAGTGAAAAGTGCTTATAAATAAGCACTCAAAATAAGCTAAAGGCCACAAATGAGCACCAATTGAACACAGAAGCTAGAGTATGCTATAACTACTTAATACTGACCTATTTCAACTAGTCTAAACCTCTGAAATGCAAACTACAATGATTTGATGATTTAAAAACTCAAGTGCCAAACCAGTTTTTCTCCTAACTTCTAGCTTAAGCACAAGCTTATTCAATAAGCTTATGTGAAAACCAAAACTGGAGACCTCAAGACCACCAGCTTAACTATCTCTAAACTGAATCTCAAATCCTAAGGAGCTAAAACCAAACCTGTGCAAGGTCTGCAAGATGCCTGTCTCACACTCAGTTATTGTGAACAGGGCATGTGAGGGCTTATTGAACAGCTTATTTGACCCTTTAAAACGCTTGTAAAAATTCAACTAAAATGTGTTTTATCTTTTTGACCAACTGAACTAGAAAACTTCCAAGTTTCAATGATTTTGATTTAGAAATGAACCCATGAAAATTCAACAAAGGTTGGGTAAAAACTGGCTTAAGTCATATTTGACTTTTAAAAACATAATCCAGTTTGACTTTAATGAAATTCTAATGCTTCTAATTTGATCTAAGTGATGGAATAAGCTAAGTTAAGAATCAATTAAGCTATTGAGATGATTTCCAAACCTAGTGCTAACCTATTTTACTCTTGTACCTATCTGATTCAATAACAAAGTCTGACTAAATGGAATTTTGACCAAAGAGATATGCAGAAGCAAGATAAGAACCAAAGTAAGCACACTAGACCTATTTAAGCTTGTATGAACCACTCTTAACTCCTCACCCAACCTCTATCACAGTTTAAAGGACTAATCCAAACACTGCTTAAGAACCTGTAAGCTTAGCTAATAACTACTATCTTCAACCTTAATCTATTCTAAAAACTTAATATGACTATAACTACTAAATAAATCAACTAATCCTACGAATTAACATATGATCACAAGCATTGAAACAGTCATGAATTAAAATTGAAACAGAAATGGGCTCAAGCACTTACATGATTCTGCCAAAGTAACAAGCTACTTAAACCAAAGAAACAGTACATAAGTCACTATCCAAACTTATCTCAACCCATTTCCATCACTGCAACACCCAATGTCATCACCATTTTCAAATGAAGGTCCTGTTTGACTTTCGTTGACTGAGGTACAAAGGTTGTTGAATCTGTTTGATAAGCTTATTCAAAGCTATCAAAAGCTTGAACAAGCTTATATAAGTTCTAATGAAGCTATTTGAAGCTTGGCTTTTAGATTATTTAAAACTGCTTAAATACAAGAAAACTAAAAAACAAGAAACTTGGATAAACTTTTAATGAGAACTTGAAATGAGTTAAAACTGACTAAATAACCTTAGTTTATTACAAGAAAGATAAAGATTACAATTTTTAAACTAAATTAAGACATTAAGAATAAAATCGACATTCATGAAATTAAGAAACTAAAAACTACTCTTGTCTCTCCTTCTCTTTCTTCCTTTTATACAACAAAATGCTCCCACTTGTACTCTGAGCAAATCCCACTTGCATTTGGAGCCATTGGATCACTAGAGCTCATATTGGCCATTGATGAGACTTTGGCGCCAAAATGAGATATCAACAGGGGGGTTTGAGTGCAAGGAAGGAGAAACAATAAATGCATTTTGTTGTTTGGTGTTGAGGTGGAGTGATAAGGTGTGGAGTTTGTGAGCTGCAGGAGAGGGGTGGTCTGAGCTTGCAGGTGAGTGGTTGAAGAAGGAGGACTTTTGGAGGGAAAGTGTTGGGCGGGGAGTTGACTGGGTTTGACTGGAGGTATTATTAGTGGACGGCGGTTCACAAAGGGGGGTCAAGGGTCAAGTTGGCAGGGCTCAAGGCTGTTTTGACAGGGGTCAAGGGTCATGGCTTGGCTATAATTAATACAAGGACCAAAACTGCAATTCCATAAAAACCAAGGACCAAATCTGCCATTTTCCAAAGTTAATCTAGAGGACCAATCATGACAAGTTTAATTTTCCCAAGGACCAAAAATAATAATTTTCAAATTAAAAATGTCCAGGGGTAATTTCTGTTAATTTTGAAACTTGAAGGACCAAACTTGTAAATTCTCAAAACTTTTGAAATTTTTCACCAAAGGACTAATTATGACAACTTATGATTTCAAAAGGACCTTTGGTGACTTTTCTTTTAAAATAAGTGCTCAGGGACTGATTTTGTCAAGATTTTGAAAGTTGAGGGACTGAAACTGCCAATTATGCAAACTTTGCTCGATTTTCATCTGATTTTAAACATTTTGCATCTGAAACATATAAAATGCAATTTTGAGATATTTTCAGTATTTTTATGCATTTCTGAGCGTTTTTAAATATTTTGCAGTTCAGATTTGACCAAAAATGATGAGTATTTACACACTCATCAATCCCCCACACTAAACTATTGCTAGTCCCTAGCAATCTTTTATGAAAACTTAATGGATTTGAATCTCTTTACCAAAAGCCATTACTTCTGGAGTAGCCAAATGTTTCAGTTCAAGTAAGAACCTTGGTACATTGATAACCAAATGATTTTGAGCAAATCACCAGCTTTCAACGGATTTGATTTGTCTTTACCATAAGCCGTTTGCTTCTGGACTAGCCAACTCTTAGATAATATATACTATCTTTGGTGAGTCGATTACCAATTATGGTTTTCCAACTGCCTTTACCACAAGCCATAAACTTGCGGGCTAGCCGACTCTTCACTAATTAAAGATATGGTGAGCTGAACACCATACAATTTTGGGAAAATTGCAAGCCGTCAACGGATTTGAGATATCTTTACCAAGAGCCGTTTGCTCCTGGATTAGCCAATCCTTTTGTTTATTAGACATGGCGGACTGATACCCATAAGCTGAGTAAGTGCAAAACACTTACTCCAAAAAAAAATTTGGCCAAAAATGGGGGAATTGGGTGGTATAATTACATGATAAAATTCGTGAGAATTCCCCCCACACTAGAAATGAATATTGCCCTCAATATTCAAAGTACCGGCTGTTATGCCAAAACTGAGAACGTAAAAGGGAAATACTACGGCCTTTACTTTGAAAGTTTTTTTTTTTTTTTTTTTTTTTTTTTGAAACTTTATATACAACAGCGGGGGGCAACTCCCCCACACTAGGGTGGTAGAAAGTAGAAAGAAGTCAGAAATACGGGTGAAAACCCATATATTGTGCTACTGTTTTTGATTCCCGAGTCGCTAGCTTGATTCGACCCCGAATTCATTGGTTCTTGGGGAAGCAACGTGGAAAACCAATCTCGATCGGACTTTCGTTCACAGTGTTAATAAACATATGAACATCAGAAGTTCCACACCGACGAGATACAACCGCGGTATTGTTAATAGTAGAAACTATAAAGGATGATACCGGGGTCAAAGATGGTGTCCTCATTCCCGAAAGAGAAAATGGAAAGAGCAACCACACCATATGTGAAGAATGGAATAAAGATGTGCATGAGAATGCAAGTCCATTCCTCATCAGTAAAAAGCAAATCACCATTTTTGACATTTTTAAGCTTAGTTTTGAAGCTTATATGGTGATTGTCAATAAGATGTCCGGGAGGGAGGGTTGGAAACGGTTCTTCAATCAACAGATTTTCCAGAAAAAGGATGTCCCCCTCCGAATCAAAGTAAGTATTATCAATTCCTGTTGGAATTGACTCATCACTAAGAAAGGCATCGACTTTATTCCAAAAGTTGTCATCTTCCTCATCCGGAGTGAGATAAGGGATGGAAGAGTCGGGAATAATAAGACTAGGAGATGATGGATCATTTTTGAGCAATTCTTCAATGGGAAGAATGTCTCCCATTGGATCACAAACATCATCATCCAATCCGGATGAAACTGAAGAGAGTTTGGTTTCATCCACAGAGTTAACAAACTCAATACGATAAACTGATTCCGGAGGTGGGACAAGTGGTGTGCTCTTAGAGCCAGTAGTTTCCACCACTTCCGATAAAGTCTCCGATTCTAGATCATCATCATCAAGAACACTCTTGACTTCCCTGGTACAACTTTCAAACCATTTGTTTGAACCAGGGTTGATTTTCAAAGCTTTTAGCTCAGCACGTTTTTGGTGACTCCTCTTAACCGTGAAATTTGAGAGTGTTGCATTGATTCTTTCAGATTTTTGATCAATTGTGGCAACACTCTGTTTGGATAGAGGTTTGGAGTTTTGGTTGATATTAAACGTGAGTTCTTCGTTGTCAACCCGTATGGTCAACTCTTCAGCAAATACATCAATTAGAGCACGACTCGTTCTCAAGAAAGCTCTCCCTAAGATGAGGGGAACTCTAGGATCTGCATCAAAGTCTACTACAACAAAGTCAGTAGGAAAGTGAAACTTTCCTACTTTCACCACGACATCCTCGGCTATCCCAAGTTGACGAGTTATGGTACGGTCCGCTAGCTCGAGTGTCATACAAGTGGATGTAAGTTTAGGAAGAGACAGTTTCTTCCATACTGAGAGTGGCATGAGGTTAATGCTTGAGCCAAGATCGGCCAAGGCGGAGCATTGAACCATCCCCAAGAAATCACACGGGATTAAAAACCTGCCGGGGTCTTCAAGCTTTTTGGGAAGCTTCTTGAGAAGGACCGCTGAGCATTGCTCATTGAGAGGGGTTTTAGCCATCTCAGATAACTTATCTTTGTTGCTCAGTAAGCCTTTAAGCGTGGATGCAAATTTGGGCATTAGAACGAGAGCATCAACAAAGCTTATATCAAAGTGCAGTTCATTGAAGATTTGGAAAAAATTTTCCATTTTCTCTTTGGTTTTGTCTTTGAGCTTCTCATCATGCAATCTTGATGGGTAAGGAAGCTGACTAGACTTTTGAGCCGGGACGGAAGTCATTTCTGGCTCAGAATTTGTCTTCGGAACTTCGGGTTCCGGGCTTAAAGCTTGGACTACCAAAGGTGGGACGTGTGCGGTACTTCGTGGGCTTGAGAAATGCACCTTGTCCGTTGTATCCTTGGTAACTTGACTCATTGCTCCTGGTGGAGGAGGCATTGGAGTTGAAGGTCCATTGTGTGTCTTACCACTACGAGTGGTGACGGCTTTCAACTCGGCATTTGGATTTGGAACTGTATTGCTTGGGAGTCCTCCAGAAGATGACGAAGCTTTGTTCATATTCATGTTCATGAAACTGCTCATCATATTCTTCAACTCATTTGTCTGCCGAGACATTGTGGTATCAATTTCCTTTTTTAGCTCAACTCTCATGTTATTGATCCGAGTTTGCATTGAACGTATGCTTGACTCAGTAATTTTCATGAAGTCATTTGGTAGGGGAGCTTGAGAAGGTTGTTGATAACTTTGCTGATTTGGAGCTTGATATGGTTGGTTGAAATTGTTCCGGTTTTGATTGAAATTTTGAGAGTTATTGAAGTTTTGTCCTTGATTCGGAACAAAGCGATTTTGATTGCCATGGTTTTGCACAGGAGGAAAACCAGGTGGTGTCATACCGCTAGGTGCACGGTAGTGAGGATCAGCTTGTGGTCGGTATTGATTGTGGTTTACAGAAGCTACGGGAGCTTGGTAAAAAGAAGCATCGGTTGCATGACAATCATAATACGCGTGTGGACCACTACAAGTTTCACACACCTTGTTTACGGCTTTGATTGGTTCCGGCTTATGAATTTCTCTTTTGATTTCCTTTACCTCTTTCATCATACAACGGATGACGTCCGTTAGAGCGGCTAACTCGGAAGAGTTACCGGATGAAGAAGCAGGAGTGTTCAGAATATTGACTTTGTTGCGAGAAATAGGAACTTTTGATTTTTGCTCGCAAATCTCAATCACATCTTTAGGCTTACGATTCAAGATATTGCCACCGGCGGCTGCGTTCAAAGAATCTTGATCGTTACCGTTCAACCCATTATAAAAGATATTAACTTGTTGAAGCTCCGTGAATTCATGATGGGGGCATTTCCTGAGGAGATCTTTGAATCTCTCCCATGCCTCTCCAAAGTTTTCATCGAAATTTTGACGAAATCCAGAAATTTCATTTTTAAGATTAGTTGTCTTTGATGGAGGAAAGAAATAATTGACAAACTTTTGAACAAGATCCTCCCAAGTTTCGATGCTTAACTGAAAAATGATGTTAACCTACGTTGAAGGACTAGGTGCCTAGGATAAGATTGTTAGGATTAAATGTTTATAGTTTGATGAACACAGATATCCCATGCCTTATATGAACTGATTGATATGTTGGATTGACTTTAATCAGTCGATTGCTGTTTGGGTGATGTCGACCACCATATATCTGTTTGTGTGTCCACTAACGTATGCAAATATCATGGTTTATAAGAATGTTCTCGATCCGGGTCCCACAAATGAATATGATTGGATGCCGAAAGGAAAGGGTAACTATATCTTGGGTTGACAAATGAAGAAACGAAGCTTAATTTGACTTCTATGGAGAGTTGGCATGAAAAAAATGCAACGTAAGAGGTCTCACTGCATCAGCAAATGGTTTTTCTTCATCATCAAATGAAGAAACGGAGCTTAATTTGAACTCAGTTGGCATGAAAAAATGCAACGTAAGAAGTCTCACTGCATCAGCAGACGGTTTTCTTCCAGCCCTACAGCAACAACAGAAGCTTCTCAACCGCCTAACGTATCTTTGTGATGATACCATTTTTTTTAAACAATTTTTTAAATAATATTGTTTTGAAAAATGGAAAATATTGGTTTTGAAAATAAATTGGACTCAATTTTGAAAATCACCGGACTTCATTTTATCAAAACTTAAGTCACTCAATCATCGACTACGGTCATCGATTGGGGGGAGACTGATTTAAAATAAAATATTTTCAAACGATATTTCTTCATAAAAGGTCCGTTTGTATAATAATAAGTGGTGATCTAAAGATTTAATGTTATGTCATGGTATGATTTTCTTTAAAACTCAAAGATCTTACAAAATGAAATTTTTTCTGTTCTTGTTTGATTGTGAAATAGTTTTATTTTACCTAAAGGTCTCTTAAAAACTATCATACCTGACACTAACAATCTTTAATGTCTTAAAATGGTCCTTATCTATCATCTTTCCAAATTAAATCTTGCCACGTCTTTCCCTTAAAATTTTCTAAATAATTTAAATCTTTTGGGATCACAAATCTCGAATGGCTTGAAATTTTTGATTGGGGGAGAGATCGTGATTTAAATCTCAAATCTGTTTTAATGGAATTGGTTTTAGTCCTTCAAAGGCACTCCTGCCTCCATGTGCCAAACTATTTCAATATACATAATGCACATGTTGAGGGGGAGCATTTATCCAAAAACAAGATGAGTTTTTAAATCAGGCACATTTTCTCCCATGTTTTCAAAAACCTTATTAAATCACTTGGGATCCAAAATCTCAAAGGGTTTGATATTTTTGATCGGGGGAGAATTTGTGATTTAATATGAAATCTGATAAAGGTGATCGTTTGATTCAATTGTGCATGCAGCTCTCCCATATGTGCTAAACGCTTTCGAATCTCGAAGCACATATTGTGGGGGAGCATTTCAAATGAAAATAAACTATCAAGGTACAAAGGTTTCAATGTTTTATCATAAGTACCTTGATTGTGTTTTAAAGGTTTTCTCTATGGCATTCGTGATCGTGGAAGTACTTTAAAGAACTCCTGCCTCTATGTGATAAAATGATTTCAAATATCCTACGCACATATTGAGGGGGAGAATTTACCAAGAAAATCAAATGGCTTTTTCTATGGAAATTGTGATCAAGAAATTATTTCAAAGAACTCTTGCCTCCATGTGCTAAACAATTACAAAATCTTATGCACATGTTGAGGGGGAGCATTTCTAAAATGATCAAAACAATTAAGGTACAAAATGCTTTGATATTATATCACAAGTACCTTGATTGATTTTCCAAATGATTTTTCAATTGGTTTCGAGAAGGAATGAACAATACCAAAAGACCGACCATTTTACTTTATGTATGGAGTTATAAGGATGGTGAGGTTAGGTATTTGTTCCCACGATCCCGCCAGAGCCGGAGGGATCTACCCAGGGACAATCCACTAGATAGTGTAGAGTCCTTAGGTATGATGAAAAAAGGAGAAAAGTGAGATATGGGAAGAGTGCGGACTGAGATAGAGCTAGAACTGGAATAAACCCAACAAGGTTCTAGTTATGAAGTCTCGGTAAGCACTGAAGGGGTTGAAGAATGAAAAAGAAATGAATGTGAAAGGGTGAAAAGAAATAGCCCTCCAATAATTCAACCTTAGGGCAGAAACCGGGTTCAATTCATATGCTATTGGTGGTTACTAAGGTAACACTGGTATTGAAGACAAGACGTCATGGACCTAGTGACGCACTGCACTTATCTTCCCAAGCTACTCAAGTTCCTCTTAAAAGGGCATGTTTCATTCTCACAGGGAACCTACATAATCTATTGACTTTCTCTTAGAGATTGTTGATATTGAAGAAGGAGACCCTCTCCCTAGTCTCCGGCATAGGAACAAAATGTGCACTATTGAGTCTAGAGCCAAGAGATCATCCACAATATCTCATTAGGACACTAAATTAATGAAGACTTGCTGTTTCACACAACGTGGAAAGTAAGTATATATTAAGAGTCCTACGCATTATCCTTGTGGTATTGCCAGAACATCCGAGTGATATGTAAAAGTATTCACGATGAAAATGGAAATCCTTCTAGAGCCAACATCAAACAAGCTCTTGGTGGGTGACATGTGAGATCTTTTCTAAAGATCATACTTGTGACAACTGGATAGAAACGATGGGGCGATTCACTCTTGAATCAACCTTGGTCTAGGAAATGAATTGACGAATACTTATGGAAAAACCATTCGATGTGCAAATCTTCTTTTCTCTAGCGCATCGAATGTGTATTCATGTTTTCAAACACAAAAAGTATATCTGATTGAAAAATACTTTTGGAAAACCGTTTGATGCGTGAATCTCTTCTTTTATCTAGCACATCGAATGTGTACTCATTTTCTAATACAAAAAGTATTTTGATTGAAAATTGATCTTTCTCATAAAACCTTCATCGTATTGCAAAAATCTTTCTTCTAAGCAATACGTGATTGTTTTCAAATCAATTTTTCATCAATCAGTGAATCTCAATTCGCTGGTTCACTCACTCCGTGTTGTCTTCTTTGAGACGTTCCGGTTTGAGAACAGCTAGAACAGCTGCGAAACCCTGTCAAGGAGGTTTTTCGGAACTCTACCTGATCACAGGTAGTACTTGTACTGATCAACTGGGAACCGTGGGCCGTGTACCTCAATTCAACGAAAGTGATCAAAGACACTTTCGTGTGTTTTATTGCTAACTGTTGTTTGCAGGTACATTTGGACGGTTTCAGCTGATCAGAATTGAGGAGTCAATCCAAAGCCGCATGCTCACAACATTCACACTTAATTAAAGAAATCATGACAAGTGCTTATCTACATAACCTGGCTCTGATAGCTGCAAATATCATGAACCAGTAAAGCTTCCGCTACTCTAATGAAAAGATGTCATGATCCAAAAAGTGTGAGCATGTCGGTCCGAAAGTCACAACATCACATGAAGGCAACACTAAAATGGGTGATCCAGAGATTTACTGTGGCTGATGATCTCAAAGAAAGCTCGAAGATCATCAAAGATGTGGATCAGTTAAAGGCCTCCACTAAAAGTACAAATCAGTGCGGACTTTGAAGAATCGCTACTAAAGCACAAAGATTGCGGAATTGAAGAATTGAAGTCTACAAGCTCAAGAACAAAGTCAAGAATAGAATGCTAGGATGCAAAATGTATTTCATGGGGTGACCTCCCTTAGGGGGAGATTGTTAGGAATTGGAAATTCCATGTTAAAGTGTCGGTCACCCCAATTATAGTCTAGCATAAGTTAGCTCGTAGACTTGTCGTTAGTTACGTTGTTTAGTAGTTAATTTGTTAGTTTGTAGCGTAATATAGTTTAGTGTAACACCGTGGAGGAAGGACGGGTCTTTACCCACTGTATGCCTGATCCACAGTCCGACAGGAGGACGTATAAGTTGTAAGTATAAATACTCCTTCCATCCTTGGAAGGGGTGGTGCTTCTAATAATCTAACCTTTCATATTTTGTAAAGCAAGTCTCTACCAAGAAACAACCTCTCTTATCTTTCTCTCTCTAAATGGCTTTCTTGTATCACCACCATCCTAGACCACCCGAATCATCAAACACAATAATATTTACGATCCTACAAAGCTACTACCCTTGAAAGTCCAGTTGTTTTTATCCCCCTAAGCCAAGTCATTAAGTTTTGCTTCATGCAAGATTCATAACAATGAGTGCCCGGGCGCTATCATCTTAGACACTTATCCCTAACTTCTTATGTTCATCCAAACGGCAGATGATCATTTAGTCAGTTCGCACAAGCAAAGAAGGGTCGTCAGTTGGTCAATTCTTACCCTTCCCACTCAGTCTACCTACTTAGGGTCAGTTGGTCAATTCTCCTAAGCAACTAGACACTACCGCCATTCAAAACTACCGAAACAAGGGTAGCTACCAACAAACTATGCATGCATACACTAGAAACAATTATACTGAAGCAATGTAAACATAAACAAAACAATTAAGGAATAATAACTAGGCTAGCACCAGAGGTGCTTGGCCGATCATATTAAGAGAAACAATCAATTCAATGTTTAACATATCGAAATATATGAATCGAAAGTAAAAAGAAAGATAATCGCTAATGCTTATCGTTAGGGAGTGATTTCTCCCTTGGAGATGGCTCCGTATGCTCCTCAAGATCTGCCTTCAGTCCCCTACTCACGTTCTCTGCTTTTTGGTGTGGAGTGAATGATGTGAAATGCAAAATTTAGGGCTGGTATTTATAGGCGAGATCTAGTTACGGCATAACTTAATTTGAAAGTTACGTCGTAACCTTAATAATGCTCTAGTTATAGCTGGTTACGGCGTAACACATGGAATGAGTTACGCCGTATCTTCAATATAGGTTACAATATCATGATTATGCCGTAATCATTGGAAGGAGTTACGGCATAGCTTGTAGTGGCGTAGAACTTCATTTGACCTAATGGGTTACGGCATAATCCTTAGTGGGAGTGATACGCGTACAACGCGCGTTCGGGGTCAAAGGAAACTTTCTTTTCTTCGAGCAAGTTTTTAAACTACCTAGGCAGTAAACCTAATCGTTGTAGTGTAGTATTAGGGTAAGCCTCGGGATTGATATCGTTCTCTAGGGGAATAGGAATGCTAGTAAGAAATTACTACGCTAAGGTTGGGATTGAGGAAGATTATTTTTTTTATCTTTTTTAGAAATTGAAAGGTACGATCTCGGGGTATTGGATTTGGGGGGTGGTATTTCTACCGATTACTCTACTATTATCTATTCTAATGAACTAAGCTAAGGGGTAGTCTATGTCTAATTGATGTGTGCTCGTATGATGATTAAAAATGTGTTTACCTAGATATTATTACTCCCTAGTTATCTTTTATTTATGGTTGAATTGTCACGTCCTTATTCTTAACGCTTTGTGTCTTCTAAGGTCGTAGGGTATGCTTTTTTCCCTAACTCTTTGAGGATACCTTAAGGTTATTGCCTACAAAATCTCTAGGATTTATAAACTAACTCTAAGGTTATCTTTGGATTTTTAGCCTACAACAACTCTAGGCGATTATAAACTAATGTTCACAAAGATTACTCAAGCATTAAAAACACAACGATGGCCTATTGCAATCCTAAGCCAATTACAATTAAGATAAGAGACAAGCAATCAATATTCAATAACTAGGTTTCATAGATCTAAGCAAACACACAAGTAAATTAGCCGGACATGTTAAACATGCAAGCATAAACACATACAATTGAAGACATAATGAAATCAATGAAGTAAATTACTTATCTTGTTGTAAAATAGGGTATGAGAACCCTAAGATACTGCCCAAGACAAACCAAAATCGTTTTAGGGTTTTACTCCACAATTCTACCTCTTTAAAAGTCTAAAAATTCGATTTCTATATATAGAGTTACAACTGCAATGGCGTCACTCTTTAATTGTGACGCCGTCGTATCACCGCCATTAGGGTTTCGTCTTGACCAAGTCAACTTTGTGACGGCATCACGTTGTGGTTGTAACGCCGTCAGCTTCATCTTCTGACGCCGTCTAAATCTGGATCTAGGCCGTATGAGTTGTGAAGCCCTACTCTTTAAAGCCTGACGCCGTCAGGTACAAAATAGCAATTTCACTCCTAAGCCGTCGCAATTAGAGGGACAACGTCGCCCTTTATCTGTGACGCCGTCGGGTGCACTTCCAGCAGCTTGAGTGTCTTGATCTTGACTTTAGCCATTTTCTTCACATATTCACGCCTTTTCGTCCAAATAAGCATCATTCCAGCATTTTGCCTTCAAGAGACCTAAAAAGTGAAAAGGAACGAAATTAAGCAATAACGGATATAAAAGTGGTCGATTAAGGGCTTAAATGACCCCTCAAAAGTGTACCTTTTAAATCCTTATCAAATTTCCGTACACTTGGTATTTGCTTGTCCTCAAGCAAATGTGCTTTTGGCCAATTAATTTATAAGTTAGGGGACATGAAGCATTGGTTTAGAACAATTCACAACAAGTATAAGCCCCGCAAAAGTCATATCAAGCACGGAAATTACATACTAGCACCTCACAAGTGGTGTTTGGATACTCTCATCTCTCGGGTGTATATGAAATATATCAAATTAGAAATGGAAGATAAACACTCATTAACCGGTCCTAGTACATAGATTACCATAGGCTTGAGACTAGATCAAACCTCCATCGCTTTAGCGTAAGCACCTAGGAAAAACTATCTAAGAGGTCTTTTAAAGGGTTGTAATGTTAGGCTTACGGTAGGGAAACAAAGGGTTTGGTTGGATGGGCGATTTAGTGGTGGCAAGTCAAAAATCTTTATGTTACAAGCATGAGAAGAATGGCGTTGCTAAGCCAAGACTCGACACTCTAAACTCTAGATAACTTGAAACAAACAAACATAAATTTAAAGACAGATGTAGAATGGTAGCCCGTATGTTTTTTTTTTTCATTTCTTCATTTTTTTTAACACTCTTTTTTTTCGATTCTTTTTTTCTTTTTTTTCTTTTTTTTTTCATACACTTTTACTCTACCATCCTCTACGACAACATCAAAATATAAGGGATTTATAGGCACATCACTACACTTGAGTTTTTTTATTACTCTAACACTAATTTGACCCGAATTGAAAAGATCAAAACACTTGGAGTACATTATTACTTAGATAAAGGGAATTTGAATTTAACGTTCTTTCCATTCACTCCATAAAATTTAACTTTACCCATGAGTCCCAATCATCCCAAAGCTGTATACAAAGGTGATGCAGGTTTTACTGACAAGGTCTTAATATTTATAGTGTCTCATTATACCTATGGTCTACCCTAGTGCACTAACGGGCAATGTACCCGGTCGTGTGTAGTGTAGTAATCGGTAAAGCCGAGGTCGTCCCAAGAGCTATGTGTGATGGATTATTACTAAGTCTAGTGTCACAGATTAATAAAGGTTTCGATAGGGATTTAATTAATTAAACAACTAAAACAGAATAAAGCAAATAAAAGCAAATAAAGGATAAAGGAAAATCAATAGAGGAGAGTGGTGCTAACCTAATAAATCCTCCTAGCTAGTTATGTGTAAGATATTGGATTTCACAAACACATTAAACCACAAATCATATGGGGCGTTCACAATGTTTAGAGAGAGAAAGGGAAGAGAGTTGGGAACTATGTGAAACAAAGAAAAATGGTATTGAAAGCTCCAACCCTCTACCTTGCAAGGTAGAGGGTATTTGTAGTGTCTTACAATAAACGCCACCTACGGGCTGTGGATCAGGCATACAGTGACCCGTCTGTCCTCCACGGTATTACTTAACTTACTACTTACTAACATTAAATAACTACGACTACGAGCTTTCTAATGATTACATATACTTGAGGTGACCGACACTTTAATGACTGAATTTTCTGATTCCTAACAATCTCCCCCTAAGGGAGGTCACCTCAATTTACACAGAGTACAAACAGATATTACATTAAGATTGTTCTTGAATTATTGTTTAACTTCATTACTCTGTAGATCGTAGTCTTTGATTCTTCATGTTTTGCATGTTTGGATAATTCAAGTGGAGGTCTTTAACTTATCCACGTGATGATGAGTTTTGAGCCAGCTTTGAGATCATCAGCTTGCATAAATTTCTGACTCTTCCATTGTGGTGCTGATATTAAGTGATGTTATGATAGTGGACCGACATGCTCACATTTTGGATCATGATTTCTTCTTATCAGAGTAGCGGAAGCTTTAGTTGATTCATGATATTTGCAGCAACATAGCAGAAGCATGGAGTGAGAATATCAGAGTCATTGATGCACTAATCATGATTTCTTTTGAAATGAATGTGTTGTGTGTGCATGCGGCTATGGATTGACCTCTCCATTCTGATCAGATGCAAGCGTCGGGTGTACCTGCATACCACAGTTAGCTATAAAGTGCACGAAAGTGTCTTTGATCACTTTCGTTGAATTGAGGTACACCGCCCACGGTTCCCCATTGATCAGTACAAGTACTGCCTGTGATCAGGTATAATTCCGAAGAATCTCCTTGACAGGGTTTCGCAGCTGCTCTAGCTGTTCTCATACCGGAACGTCTCAAAGAAGACAACACGGAGTGAGTGAACCAGCGAATTTGAGATTCACCGATTGATGAAAATAGATTTGAAAAACAATTGTGCATTGCTCAAAATAAAGTGTTTTTGCAATACAACGAAGGTTTTAAAGAAAATCATTTATCAATCATAAACACCTTTTATTTTTGAAATATTAATACACATTCGATGTGCTAGAGAAAATAATTTTAAGCACAACGACCGGTTTTTTCAAAGGTATCCGTCAATCCATAACCTGAACCAGGATTGATTCATAAATTTGAATCGCTCCATTGTTTCTGTTCAGTTGTCACATGGTTGATCTATTGGATAGATCTCACATGCCACCTACCAAGAGCTTGTTGATGTTGGCTCTAGAAGGCTTTCCATCTTCATTGTGAATATGTTTGCATATCACTCAGATGTTCTGGAAATACCACAAGGATAATGCGTAGGACTCTAAAAGTATATTCACTCTTTCTACATTGTGTGAAACAGAGAGTCTTCATTGATTGTGTCCTTAATGAGATTTATTGATGATCTCGTGGCTCTAGACTCAATTGTGCACATTTGGTTCCTATGCCGGAGACTAGGGAGAGGGTCTCCTTCTTCAATATATCAACCGTCTCTAAGAGGAAGTCGATAGATAATGTCGGTTCCCCGTGTGAATGAAACAAGCCCTTTTAAGAGGAACTTGAGTAGCTTGGTAAGTTGTAGTGCAGTGCGTCACTGGGTCCATGACGTCTTGTCTTCAATGCCGGTGTTACCTTGGTAACCACCAGTAGCATATGTAGAACCCGGTTTCTGCCCTAAGGTTGAATTATTGGAGGGCTATTTCTTTTCACCCTTTTCACATTCAATTCTTTTTCATTCTTCAACCTTCAGTGCTTACCAAGACTTCATAACTAGAACCTTGTTGGGTTTATTCCAGTTCTAGCTCTTTCTCAGTCGGCACTCTTCCCTTATCTCACTTTTCTCCTTTTTTCATCATTCCTAAGGACTCTACACTATCTAGTGGATTGTCCCTGGGTAGATCCCTCCAGCTCTGGCGGGATCGTGGGAACGAATACCTAACCTAACCATCCTTATAACACCATGCATAAAATAAATTGGTCGGTCTTTTGGTATTGTTCATTAGCCATTGGAACCAATTGAAAACCATTTGAAAATCAATCCAAGTACTATTATCAAAGCATTTTGTACCTGAATCGTTTTTGATATTTTAGAAAATGGCTCCCCCTCAACATGTGCATCATATGTTCGAAATCATTTAGGCACATGGAGGCAAGAGGAAGAATTCACTTCTTTGATAAATATTTTCTAAAGATCTCGACATTACTTTCCCGATCAAAATCAGTGTTTCAATACAGTTGAAGATATTTTTGGTAAAGAATGTGGTTTTTAAAAATTTGCTCCCCCTCAATATGTGCATCTGATTTTGAAATTTTTTAGCACATATTAGGGAAAACCTGCACTTAGAGATAAATCAGTCACGTTTTAATCCATTTTGGTTTGATATAAATGCTCCCCCTTAACATGTGCATGGAAAATTTGAAATCGTTTGGCACATGCAGGGAGGAGAGCTTGTTAATCACGTATAAAACCATTTATCAAATTATCAGTTTAAATCCAATTTAAATCACAAATTCTCCCCCGATCACAATTTTCAAATCTTTTGAGAGTTGTGATCTCTATTGATTTAAATTAAATTTTGAGAGCGTTTGAGGAGAATAGTGACTTGCTTTTGAAAGACATTTTAACTGATAAGGATTAGATTTTGAGACTTTAAACTCCATTGACCATTCATGCATAAATATCTTTTGAAAACATAACAATAGCCAAGGTCTTGAACCACTTGTATAAAACATTGTTCATTTTGATTATCCAAAAGTAGACCTTGCTCTTTTTCGTGCCAATTGTTTGAAAAATAACCTTTTTGATTGAATTTAAATCATTCTTCCCCTCAATCAATGACATGAGTTGTTGATTGAGTATTAGAGATTTTGACAAAGATAAACCTGGATGATTTTCAAACATGGAGTCCGAGGTATTTTCAAAGCAATTTTGTTTTCATTAGATGACAAATATTTTTCAGAAGAATCATTAGACGGAAAAATATTTGAAAAGAAAACATTTGTCTTTTTGGTGACAAATATTTGTTTTAAGAATCAGAGCATGAGATTTGAAAAATAAGATTAAGCATGGCTCTGTTCTTTCTTTTTAAAACGGGTTACTGCCTGAAATCACAATAAACCACCATTTTTCTCCATCTCTTTTTTTTTTTTAAGCAGTTTATGTACATTCGAAGAACATCTAAAAACCCGTTACATTCTTTGAATGTCAGCACAAAGTCCGTAGATGATATCGAATAATAAAAACATGACAAAATAACAATATTTTTGGGATTTTTCAAGATTTTCTAATTTTTTATGGATTTTGAAAATTTTATATTTTTCTATTTTCTTTTTGTGGGTTTTAAAATTTTTTATTTTTCTTTTTGAATAAGTATATACAAGAGATAGATGAAGAAAGACCTTTACTCCTCGTCTTCCTCTTGAAGATGTTTGAGTGTTTCCGGTTGTAGACTCTTTAGACCAAGTCGTGGAAGGATAAACTCAAAACGTTCTCTAGGAAGAGCTTTGGTGAAGATGTCTGCTAACTGGTATTCAGACCTCACAAAAGAGAGTTCTACCACACCTTTTTCCACTTGTTCCCGAATGAAATGATGTCGAATGTCGATGTGCTTTGCTCTTGAATGTTGAACATTGTTGCAAGAGAGAGCAATGGCACTTTTGTTATCACAATACATAGGGATTTTGTTGAATTCAAAGCCATAGTCAGATAATTGGGATCTCATCCATAGGATTTGAGCACAACAAGATGAAATGGCTATGTATTCAGCCTATGTAGAGGATAAAGAAGTACTCATTTGTTTCTTTGAAGACCAGCTCACAAGCTTATAACCCAAAAACTGAGCACCTCCAGATGTACTTCGACGTGTATCTTGACACCCTGCATGGTCTGCATCTGCATATGCTGTTAGTGACATACCGGTGTCCTTCGGGTACCAAAGACCCATGTTGATGGTTCCTTGGAGATACCGAAAGACCCGTTTAACCGCTTCAAGGTGCTTTTTGGTAGGCTTAGCCTGGTATCTAGCACACATGCATACAACGAACATAATATCAGGTCTACTGGCTGTGAGGTACATCAGGGATCCAATCATACTTCGATATTTTGTTTGATCTACCATGATCCCTGAGTGGTCCTCATCCAGTTTGGTACGTTCCACTATGGGAGTGTCAACGGTGTCACAAGTGTCAAATCCAAATTTCTTTAAAATTTCATTTGCATATTTAGATTGATTAATAAAAATGCCTCCGGGACTTTGTGAAATTTGTAATCCCAAGAAAAATGACATTTGTCCCATTATAGACATTTGAAATTTGGAGCCCATCTCCTTAGAAAAACGGTCACATTCATTGGGGTCAGTCGAGGCAAAGATAATATCATCAACATAGATTTGAACGTGAATTGAATGTTTGCCTGACTTTCTAGTGAACAATGTCGGATCAACTGCTCCTTTGCTGAATCCAGTAGATAGAAGAAAATTTGATAGCGTATCATACCATGCCCTTGGAGCTTGCTTCAAACCGTAAAGAGGCTTCTTCAAGCGATAAACATGAGTAGGATGCTCTGGATTCACAAAACCTTCTGGTTGGCTGACGTATACAACTTCTTTAAGATCTCCGTTAAGGAAAGCCGTCTTTACGTCCATTTGATAGACTACCATGTTCTTACTTGCAGCATTAGCCAAGAAGATTCTGATTGCCTCGATACGATCAACTAGAGCAAATGATTCTTCAAAGTCAATACCCTTCTCTTGACGGTATCTTTTTGCAACCAATCAAGCCTTGTTCTTTAATACATCACCATGCTCATCTAATTTTACCTTGAAGATCCACTTTAGAGCAATGATCATAGCACAGTCAGGAGCAGGTACTAATTCCCATACATC
This sequence comes from Chrysanthemum seticuspe, assembly GCA_019973895.1. NCBI lineage: Eukaryota > Viridiplantae > Streptophyta > Magnoliopsida > Asterales > Asteraceae > Chrysanthemum > Chrysanthemum seticuspe. Next base: position 171,608,647 of record BPTQ01000002.1, on the reverse strand, counting down.
TAGTCGATCAAACTCATGAATTTCTTCTTGCATGGCATTGAACCAGCTGTCTTCATTCATTGCAGTTTTAACGTCTTTTGGTTCGACCTTGGATAGTACAGAGTTGAAGAAGTACCATAAGGCATCAGTTGCAAGTTGTTTGCGAGTGGATACAGGTCGAGAGGGATTTCCAATGATGTTGTCCAATGGATGATCATGTGTCCATTTTCTAAGGTGTTCGTGTGGTTGTTGTTGAGGAACTGAAGTAGCAGAGTCGATTTCTCCTGATGAAGATGGTTCTGATGATGATTCAGGAGCAAATATGTTTTCAAATGGGGCATCTTCAGGAGTAGCAAAGAGATTCTCTCCATCAAGGGTGCCAGAAACAATTCCATGATGTACACTCGATGATTGATGATTTGTTGATGAGACAGAGTGATCAGCAACAGGCGCTTCTTGACTTAAAGACATAGAAACTGAAGGGTTAACTTCACTGACAGAGATAGAAGCAGCCTCTGTTGATGGAATTGACAGATCATTAGCCATTGGCTCATAGTGTTCATCAAACATTGGATCAAATAGTTCTTCAAGTTATCTTCTGAAGGAGGTACATAAGGAGTTGCTGGCGAAGAATCGTATACAAGAGTAGAACTGATGGGACTACTTGATGATGCGGGTCCAGAACTGGGTTGTACAGGAGCCATTTGACCGGTCAGCTCATCGAACGTAACGTGAATTGTTTCCATGATATTTCGGGTTCTTTTGTTGTAGATTCGGGTATCCTTTTCTGCTTGGTGCATATCCTATAAATACTCCAATGTCCGCTTTAGCTTTAAGTTTGCCTACGTCTTGGCCCTCATTAGTTGGATAACACAATGCACCAAACACACGAAGGAATGAAAGATTAGGTTTTCGATTGTGGACAAGTTCATATAGAGTTTTTCCATGAGAAGTGTGAATAAGGGATCGATTTTGAGTGTAGCATGCAGTGGCAATGGCTTCAGCCCAGAGAAACATTGGAACCTTTGAGTAAATCAGCATTGTTCTTGCGGCTTCCACAAGAGTTCAATTTCGTCTTTCAACTACACCGTTCTGTTGAGGAGTTCGTGGAACACTTCTTTCATGACTGATTCCAACACTTTCATAGAACTCACTAAGTTCTTTATTAGCAAACTCAGTTCCATTGTCTGTTCGGATGATTCTGACAGTTTTGTTAAGTCGAACCTGCAGCTGTTTGATAAGTTTGATGATGATATCTGGAGTTTCATCCTTTGTCCTTAAGAATTTAACCCAAGTAAATCGAGAATAATCATCAACCACAACTAACGAATATTTCTTCCCAAAAATATTCTGCACTCTCATGGGTCCACATAAATCCATGTGAATGGTATGAAGAAATTCCATAACTGAGTTTATAGGTTTGGGTTTGTGGGCATACTTCTTGCTTTTTCCCAATTGGCATGCTGAACAAAGATGATCATTTTCATACTTTAGTCTAGGTAAGCCTATAACTAAGTCCTTTCTGGAGAGATCATTTATGGTGCCAAAGTTCAAGTGATTGAGACGACGATGCCATAACCATGACTTTGTTTTCGAAGCTTTTGACAACAAGCAAATTGGAGAAGACTTCATCATATCTTCGATAGAGATGGTGTATAGGTTTGAACCTCGTGTTCCTCTTAAAAGTTCCATACCATCAAGTTCTCTAACAAAACAAGTATGTTTTCTGAAGGCTACTTCAAGATCAGAATCACAGAATTGACGGACAGAAAATAAGTTATGACCAAGACCTTCTACATAATATACCCTGGAGATTACACTTTCACCAACAACATAATCTCCATAACCCATAATTTCACCAAAATGATCGTTCCCGAATCTAACAGTCCCGATGAATTTACTCACAAAGTTCATGAGCCGTGACCGGTCTCCAATCATATGCTTGGAACAGCCTGAGTCCAGGTACCACAGAATGATTTGAACGATCTGCAATTGAACACAGACAAGAATGGATAACTGGATAATTGGGATCCCCATGCAAGAATGGGTTCCATTTGGTTAGTAACAGTGATTGAAACACCCACGTCAGAAGTAGAAACAATGGAATCATCAGGGATAGATGCAGTACTAGTGTCAGTATTTGACCTATTCAAAGTATGTTCATTTCTTAAAGGAATAGTTCTACCAGTAGGCATCCATTTCCTAATAGGCATTGATCTAGATAATTTAGGGCAAATCTCATTAAGATTGAATTTGCGGCCAGTAGGTATCCACTGATAACCTATGTTACTAAATTTCCTTCCTCTGGGTTTCCAATGTTTTCTAACCTTCTTCCTCCATTGCTTTCTAGCCTTCTTAGCTTGATTTTTTGTAATCACTATCTTAACAGGGCATTTAACAGCATTAATCGACTCATTCACACCACATTCATGATTAGTAACAGAAACCAAACAATCATCATTACATGTTTTGTCAAAAGTAGCAGAATTTGAATTAATTACAGTACGCTTATAGCTAATACTAGAATCAACACGATTCGTTTTATTCAACTCAAACTTAATGTTCCTAGGGTGGTCTTCTACTTTCTTCCATTGCACATTCTTAGCTTGCGAGGTCCTATCTTGCTTTGTATTGCCTGAAGGCTTTGACCCGCTCGCTTTGGTGTCACTTTTTACTCCTGTAGAGGGAATGAGAACATTAGTTGGTTTTGCTACCTCTTGCATTTTAGGTTTAGAAGTGCTGGGATCTGAACTACTTAAAGGCACATTGAAGCTTACATGCTTAACTTTAGGCACTGAGTGAGGCATATCAAGATTGGCATTCTTAAAATTAGGCATAGAACAAGGCACAACTATTTTATCCTTCTTACCATCGGATTTAGGGCATGTTGCTCTTAAGCATTCTAACAGCTCTTGAGATCGTTTGGCCTGAATGCAAGCAAACCTAATTTCACTATCAAGGGGCTTATTTATGAAATCCTCCTCTACAATTTCACGGAGACATTCAAGACTATCCTTAAGATGAACAAAATAGTTATGAAACGCCAGTTCGTTATTTCTAAGATGAGGAGGAATGTATTTAACAGTCACAGTATATTTACAGTCAGCAGATGACTTCGATGCAACATTCTCATTAAAGACAAGTGGCATTTTCCCTTTTACCTGACTCCTCAGATTCTCAATTTCCTTTTGTAGAGACGTTATTTTTTTGTTGTTCTTATCACGAGTGACTTTCATTGAATCATATAACTCTTTAAAGTGTCGTTTCACCTTTTCATTTTCTTCTAGAAAACTCTCATTTTCCTTTTGTAAAACATTAACCAAGTTTTGAAGATGAAACGTTTGAGAACACTGAGAATCTAAAGGAGGAGGCATTTGGGAGCCAGTCACGTTGTTCTTTTCACCCTTTAATTGTGAAATTTGGGCTTTCAACTTTCTGATCGTGTTACAATGAGCTTGAATCTGTTCATCACGTTTGTTTATTTCAAAAAGTGCATCAAACTCTGGAACATTTGAGGATGTCTTGATGTTTGAGGTTTTAACATTTTCTTTGAGATGTTGATATTTTAGTTGCAAATCAAAATGTTCAACTTCTAGCTTAGAAAGATGTTTTACCAGATTATCGTGATCATCCTGATCAATTTTCTCATTTAGTTCAGAGTTTTTGTTTTCAAGCTCAATGACACGATCATGGGAAACTTTCAAAGCAACAGTTAATTCATGAAATTGAGAAGCAGTAATAGAATGCTTAGTACCAGTATAAAACACATCTTGAGCCACACAACTCAATACTAAGTTCTCATTTAAAATATGCAGATTCTTCCTTTCAATTTCATTATATTTGAGTTCACGTTCATAATCATTAACCTCAACTATCATTGCATCAAATTCCTTTTCCATTTCTTTAATATCTGAGTTTATCCCTTTTTGAAGACTCTCAAATTGACCATTTAATTTTTTAAAGAAAGGCATGACCTCAGTTAGATAGCATTCTTTAGTTTGCTCAAAACCCCTTTCCCCTTCGGTTATCCCAGTAGGTGTGATTCTCTTTTTACACGTTTTCTCAAAATCAACGAATAGTTGGTAAACTACATACAGACTGATTAAGGTCTTGCTTTTAGTGGAAATAGTTCTAGGAACTAAATGTATTGGTGTATTAGAAGGATACACAGTAGCTGAAGGCATTTTCCTAAGGGGGATGTTTGTCACAACAAGATTATCTGCTTTTTGCTTATCTAAATCCTTTTTCCAGAACACTTGTTCGGGTGTTAACAGAGTTTGAGCCTTAAACTTGTTCAGAGAAATCCAATTTTCTTTAGTGTAATCATGGAGTTTGTACGTTATGTTTTGCTTTTTACACTCAAGATCATTTAGCTTCTTATTCATTTTCTCCCTAGAGACATCATCTAATTGCATATCTTCCTCAGTGCACTCAGCGCAACTAGGTTTCTGCCTAGGCTTAAGGATTTCATTACCATCATATATTACATTTTGAGCAGCTTTTGCTATCTTACCATACTCAGGATTGGGTTTCTCTACAATGGGAATACTATGCTTATCGCTGAGAACTCTATGCTTAGTGATCATGTGAGCAGTCTGAATGGTATTCCCTTGTACGTACAACTTATTTTCAAGCTTGTTTTTCAAAGTTTTTAGATTGGAAAAGTCATTCAAAAGTTTTGATTCCTTGGCATTAAATTCTTGTTTAAGCACTTTAACATCATTTTGGAGTTCCTGTTTTTGCTTAACAGGTTTTGAAAGCTTTTCTTGTAAGGAGTTTAACTCTTGTTTTAACACTTCTTCTCTAAAATTACTTTTTCTAATAATTGTACGCATTTGGTCATCCATTTCCTGCTCACGAGTAGTTAACTCAAACTTAGCACGATGTTCATAAATAGCAACTTGTTCCTTATAGGCATTCAGTTCAGAGATAACAGAATCATCAGGGGCACATGGAGTGTATTCATCAAAAACATAGTCATCATTGACTGCAGAAGATGCATCACTTGGTACAATCTCACCTTCATTTTGTATCACATATTGATCATATGGGACAATAGTACTATTACCCACATTATCCATATTTGATTCATTAGTTAGATGTGATTGTACTTTGTTATGCATCTCTTGCTCATCAACTTTATCGTATAGTTTTAATACCTCTGAGATGATTGAATCTTTGGAAGGACCAGCCTGCTGTGGTGATGAGGGCTTTGGAGAGACCATAGGTGAGATGCTTGCCATGAAAATGGTTTGGGCAGTTGGTTCATCATCCACATCCGAATCATAAGCATCACAGTCAGCTACTTGAAATGCATTTGGATTGTTCTGACCCATACCCTGCACTGGCTGTTCATCCACATCAGCATCATAAGTCTTGGCATTTCCCTTAGCAAGAAACAGCAACTCTTTTTCATCCAAAACAGCACCATTGTCCTGAGCTTGTACAAGCAACATCTTATCTCTGAAGTATTCTGCATTTTGAGGGCGTTTTGGAGATGTGCAGTTCCTCGCAATATGTCCATCACCACCACAGTTGTAGAACTTGACTGGCTTTACTTGTCCCTGATTGGCATTTCTCCCACGATTCTGATTAGCCACATACCCTCCACCTACTCCACCTCTTCCCTGTTCATACTGTCTTCCTTGAACTGGTTGCACCATAACCTTTCCATTTCTGACAGTAGCTTGATTGTGTGGGTTGGATGCTGTTCTGAGGTTATTGTTGGTGTGAGGAGTGGTACTCAAATTTTGAATAACCATGAGAGACAGCTGATAAATGAAGTTTTCCATGAGTGTTTTTGAGTCTGGAGGCTTATATGCTGGATCAGGAATGAGCTTGTACTTACCATTACCCGTGGGTATGACTTGAGAGGCTTTGGTGGTAATTCCAACATTGGTGTAGAATGCTGTTGAATCATTTGATGAACTTGTTTCTCCCTGTTTAGTTTTGAACTGTTCAAGAATCATTCTTTCAAACATAGCATGTCTCTCATTCTGAAGAAGGAAGGCATACAGTTGCTCATAGTTGGTGTTCTTCAATCCTTTGGTTAGCTTTACTGAGGCGACAAATTTGTGCCATTCGGGATTCATGTTGTTCACAAACTTTGAGTTCAGCTGAATATTTGGCATGGTCATTTTGATATTCCTCATATCATTCACAAGCTTGTGGAATCTCACGTAATATTCATAGACACTTTCTTCTGGTTTCATCTTAAAGTGCTCAAATTCATCATACAGCTGTGATTCTCTGTCTTCCTTAGTTAATTCAGAGTCAGAGAGAAGCATCTTGACATTATCCCAAACTGCCTTAGCTTCAGTGTTGTGATTGATAAGCTTGTAGATATCTTTTGGAAGACCCTGAAGTATAATGTTTGAAGCCCTGATATCATCATCGAATCCCTTTTTCTCCTTATCACTGAGCTCATCATACGTCTTTGGTCTGTCCAATCCAAAGATCATTGTTCCATCTGCAGCAGTATCAATTATGTCTCTTGTAGTCTCAATCTGATAAGGTCCTTCATCAATTGATTTGAGAATGTTGACCCCATTTTCCTTTCCTAAACAATACAACCTGATTCTTTGAGCCCATGAGTCATAATCAGTTCTGTCAAGCATAGGTGGACGAGTATCTGATCCTGCTACTTGAATGTCCTCAGCTACAGTAGAAACGATAGTAGGCATGTTGTTAGACATGATTACAAGTTCTGCGGGATTTTACAATTCTTTGATTAAACCGAGAAATTGATTCTTTCACGGGATTTTACTAAACCAAAAGAACAACCGTAAAAATGTAGCAAGAAGAAGTGACAAGTCTCAATAGACAAGTAGCTAAACAGTCAACTCGCTTTGGTATCAACTCGCTAAACAGTCAACTCGCTTAAAAGACAAGTCGCTTAAAACACAAGTCACTTAAAGAATCAACTCGCTAAATAGCCAAGTCGCGTACAGAGACAACTCGCTTAATCACCAAGTCGCTTAAACCAACTCGCTGACAATACAACTCGCTTAATATCCAAGTCGCATTAAAACACAAGTCGCTTAAAGAAACAACTCGCTTAATAGCCAAGTCACATATACCAACTCGCTGCTAATACAACTCGCTTAATAGCCAAGTCGCTTCCAGTAACAAAGTAACTCGCTTCCAAGAACTTCAACTCCGTAGCTCAACTCGCTTAGTACACTTTTCAAAAATAACCACTTTATAAATCAAAACCAACCAAACCACAATGATTTAAGCCTTCCAATTCAAAACCTAAACACATATGATGATCCTAAACACAAAAGTACAATCAAAATTCAAAATTTAACACTAGAGATTAACCAAATGATTCAAACTCTTCTAAACACTTATAACCCCAAAAACCTTATGAAATCCACCAAAACAAAGAGCATGAAAGATGAGTGATCAAACCATAGCTCTTGATACCAATTGTAAGATATAGGATTTCATAAACACATTAAACCACAAATCATATGGGGCGTTCACAATGTTTAGAGAGAGAAAGTTAGAGAGAGAAAGCGAAGAGAGTTGGGAACTATGTAAAACAAAGAAAAATGGTATTGAAAGCTCCAACCCTCTACCTTGCAAGGTAGAGGGTATTTATAGTGTCTTACAATAAACGCCACCTACGGGTTGTGGATCAGGCATACAGTGGGTAAAGACCCGTCCGTCCTTCACGGTATTACTTAACTTACTACTTACTAACATTAAATAACTACGACTACGAGCTTTCTAATGATTACATATACTTGAGGTGACCGACACTTTAATGACTGAATTTTTTGATTCCTAACATTATGTCTACGTCTACTTACTTCCAATTACTTCAGGTGGGGTCAAAGTCGAGAGGACAACATTTGGTAAATTCGCCCTAACCTATCAGCAAAGATGCCACTATAGGAGAAGTCAGGCACACCGTCATAAGTCATGTGTTCCTGGTCCCCTAAGCGGAGTCATTAAGTACCGCTACATGCTAGATTTATAATAGTGAGTGCCCGGCCGTTAGGAACTTAGACACTCACCCCCTAATCTTAAGTTCATCCAAATGATAGGTGATCATTTGGTCAAATCGCACAAGTAGAAAGGGTCGTCAGTTGGTCATATCTTACCCTTCCCGTCTCAGTCCGCTCACCTAGCGTCAGTTGGTCATATCTCCTAGGCAATTGGCCTCTATCGCCATTCAAAACTACCGAACCAAGGGTGGCTACCAATAAACTATGCATGCATACACTTAGAAATAATTGTACGGAAGTAAAGTAAACGCAAACAAAACAATTAAGGAATCATAACTAGGCTAGCACCAAAAGGTGCTTAGCCGCTCATATTAATCATGCAAACCAATTCAATATTCAAAGGTACGAAATACATGAATTGAAAGTAAAAGAAATATAAAACGCTAATGCTTATCGTAGGGGAGTGATTTCTCCCTTGGAGACATCTCCGTATGCTCCTCTAGACCTGCCTTGAGCTTTTTCCCACGTTCTCAGAGTGTTGTGCGTGGAATGGAATGAATAGAAATGCTGGAATTCGTGGGGTATTTATAGGCCAGATCTGGGTTACGGCGTAACCAATATAGGAGTTACGTCGTAACCTTCTATTTCTTTGAATAATGCACTAGATCTGCTGGTTACGGCGTAACCTAAAGAGTGGTTATGCCGTAGTCTTCAATAAGCTCGGTTACGTCGTAATAGATGAAGTAGTTACGACGTAAGTATCAGCGGCGTGGAACCTCATTTGACCTAATGTAGTTACGTCGTAACCTTTGAGAAGACTTACGCTGTAACCTAATGATAAGTTGGCTTTCTGAGTCACGCAATAGTTACGGCGTAATGTGAGAGACAAGTTACGCCGTAATTTCTTCAAAATAGCATACTGTGATAAATCTTTCGATATTTCTCCAGTTCCGCGTCTCTTTAGCTCCAATGCTCGTAATTTACCTGAAAGTGGAAAACAATAGAAAACAAGCGTAAATCCATATAAATGATATAAATTACAAGTATTATCTGGGGAAATTGACACTTAATATTCAGGACTATTTGATTTTATCAAATATCCCCCACTTGAACTCTACTTGCCCTTAAGTAGACCTTATTAGAAAGATTTCTAAAAAGATATCTCCCATAACTTGGAAATTATGAGTTTACAAATCCCTTATGCTAGACTAAAACAAAGCCTGGCACCTCACAAAAGGGGAACAAAACACTCAAATCTCTCAACTATTCTAAGTGTCAATTTTGGGGTGATCACTCAATCGCACAGTCATAGCATGTATTCTATCATAAGCTTGGCGGTTACACAAATCTCCACCACTAGAGTTAAGGGCTAAACAATTCTCGAAGGCAATATGGGTAGACACGACAAAGGTTAAGGGGTGACTCGTCATTACTAACATGTCACGGCGAAGTGGACAAAATCAATGATACATGACCAAATCCACGGCCAAGACACCAAGATTGCTCGCTGCATCACCTAGACACGCTTCATGACTAAAGGGTAGGATAATACATGGGATATATAATTGGTGTAAAATAAAAAACAAGCAGGTAGTCTAAATCTATAACCAAGTCATTACCACTTACCGTCCGCCCAAAGTTCAAGCTTTGAAGTCAAGAAACCGAATCATGAAATGCAAGGCAGATGTGTCATTAGAGGACGTCGTGATGGGCACACTACCTTTTCTCCAACTGTTGGCATAACTACCAACTCCAATCTTCAAATGTGACCGAGGTGGCCTCCTCGATACTAAATCAATAAAGCTCATACTATAGTGCTTATAACATTGCACTTTACATAATCATAACAACTTTTTTTTTCAACATAACAATAAATACTAAACATAATATCCCCCCACTTGAGATGAACAATGGGAATTCGGGGGGTCTTCAATGATCTTCATAAATGTTGTAGATAAAAGTGTGATTTCCGAACCTTTCCACTCGAACCTTGAACTTAGGCAAATGATGACTTCCCAATCACAAATAAAGACTACAGGGTAGGCTATGTTTCTTCTTCTTGATAAATAAAACCTGCACACTTTAAGAAAACAGACAACCCAAAGCATCAAACCGAACAAAGAAAAATCACAACAAGATGTAATTCCAGACTTAAATAAGATATAATGCTTGTGGAATGGATGTTTGCAGATTTTCTGGAAAATTAAGACTTGAGAATTTCCAAAAATTTATAAATAGCACAGAAAACGAGAGAAAGTAATAAGCTGTTTCTACTCCTCCTGACGTCGTCAGATTATGATCCTGACGCCGTCAGGTTATCCTGACAAAAACTGGTCTGCTGCATTTTTCTGGAAAAATTACACCTTTAAAATCTGGAAAACTTCCTGCAAAACATCAATTATGACTCGATACAAGCATTTGACTCTAACAAACACATATATATCATTTTCAATAATTGTAGTTCTCATGTTCACGTTCATTTAAAAACGTGTGTTATCCTCCCTACACTTATCCTTTTTGTAAAATACCTTTATATGTAATTAAGACGAGGTTAAAGACAAAATAAATCATTTTCACAAATTCAAACATGAGAACATACAATAATGAAAAGATATATGACACACAAATAAAAAAGAAAAAGAAAAACACATGGGTTGCCTTTCAAGAAGCGCTTGTTTTTGTTCGAGTCACAAGCTTGACTCTACCCTTATTTAACGGATAAAGGGGAAGTTTTTTCTACACTTAAGCTTAAGTGCGGGTGATAGTAGCGATACACACCCTTAGGGTGGAAATTTGCTACATGAGGAGAGGGTGATGGGTGATTTATATGCTCAAAAGGGTGTGCTCCATTCATTATAACCTTACCTAATTCTATGGGTGTAGCGGGTGAATCAAGTCTTTCTCCTAGAAATGGATCATCTTCTATCAACTTTAAGAGATTCTTAGTTAAGGATCCATCTTGACCTAATAAACCCGGTTTAAACCCATAATGTTTTTTATTATCAATCATGAATGGGTGATGTAAGTGTGTAAGGTCATGGGTTACTCCTATATTAGCTTCCACTCTACATGGCCTAGAGTCCACTATCTTTATCAATCAACTACCCGGACTATTTATTTTGATGGGTGGATTGGGGCCTAATTCAATTCCTAGTTTCATATCTAAAGGTGAAAATTGGGTAAGGACTAAGAGAGAGGTCATGACAACAAGCATCTAAACCTACATTCTCTAGTGGCGTTTGGTCCAAAGGTTCTATATCAATCGCTAGGGCTACATTCTCTAGTGCGTAATGTGATAGTGGAGTTACGCCGTAACTTCATCACAGTGGGCATACTATCATTATTCTTGATTGTACAATAAATTGCACTACCAGGCTTCGATGATGATCAAAGTTATGAGGGGTGTATGTTCCATCCAAGATTGTCTTTCACCTAAGAATAAGAAATACGAAGACACTACGTTAAGTGATTACGCAGGGGTTGGACCCTGCGAATCACCTCCGGCATGAGAGTAAGTACGAGTTATGGTTGTGTAAGTGTGTGTAAGTAAAGAGATGAGTGTTTAATGAGCTTACCATAATCCTTTGCCCGTCCAACCTATTTATAGTGGAAGAAATAGGGTTAGGGGCACCTCTGCGCAAATGTCGAAGAACATGGGGGCGTCCCATGTTTGTGGGTAACCGCTAGGGCCTAGTGACCCACGTTCTCAAACTTGGCGGAGAAGCCAGGAAAGAGAGGGAGATCGTGGGTTTGACCAATTTAGGAGGTTCTCCTATCCGTTAATCCTTCGTCAACCATACCCCGAAGGGCTTAGGGCTTCGAATGGCGAATTCCCCGTAGGTAACCTTCGTGTGCACGAATGGTTTGACGCCTACGAATATTCTGGAGACCTAACTTGGGCCTTCGTACAGAAGGGCTTCGACACGTCTCGAAAGAGTGTCCTTCGAGCCGTTCGGAGGGTACATCATCAAGCCCCTCAGTCGAAAGTGATGCATATGAGCAAAGAGGCATTGCTTTCAACTTCATCCTGCGAAGAAAATTATCCTCTCGCTGCAAAGCGTATCATGTACAAGATAAGTATGTGCCTAACCTGCGCATTTAATGCCACCTAAACGCTTTAGCTGCCCGCTACAGTAATCACAAATCCCTAATTTATCCGGTGACCAAAAAGACTTTTTGAAATTTAAAAACGTTTGAAATCCGGATAAGAGTCAATTTTAGGGACATGTGTGCGGTGTAAAAAATGGTGAAAAAGAGTATTTAAGGGAAAGTAGTTCAAACCCTAAAACATTTTACTCTCTCCGTCTTCTTTTCACCCAGTAAACTTTGATCTCACACCAGCTCCGAAACCAAAGGTAAATATTCCTTCCTGCTTCCTTTTAGTTTAAAATAGGTATGGATTCAAAGTTCATTATTAAGCAACAAAAATGTACTTTGACTGCAAAAGAACTACATGACCATCTGGCTGATTACCCAATCCCATAAGAGTTTAAGATCATGTTGCCCAAGTCTAATCAAGGTATCTTCGATGCCCCAAAAGGCTTCGTAGGGCTATATACTCACTCTTTTAGCCATTCAAACCTTAGGATTCCAATTCACCCGCTTATTTTAAAGCTAATGCAATATTACAAGGTGCATATCTCTAGGTTCAACCCGTTTGGTTTAGCCAAACTGACCACATTCATAGTAATGTGCAAGGCATATGGCTATGAACCAACGCTTAAGGTTTTAAGAGGTTTCTTGAATCTGTATCCTGGGGGTAACTGGTTAACTTTGGCTAAAAGACCTGAAGGAGATGTGCCAACTCTTTTTGCGAGGGTGTATACCAACATAACAGCTTGGAAGAGCAGTTTTTTCTATGTGCAAAACACTATTATCCCACCCAGCTATTCAGAGTTGTTGAATAAGGAGTACATGTTTGATGCAAAACAATTCAATGACCCCTTGCCGTATGAAGTGCGAAGGAATCCATGCTATCAGCGCTTGTCTAGATATCTTGCAGATGTGCAAGTGTTCCCCGAGCCAATCTTGTACATGGCTGGGATTGCCCACAGCTGGGAGGGGTCTCCCAACAAGCCTGTTATCATTTATCATGGAAAAAGTATGTTTTTATACTTTTATTTAAGTAGGACCAATGTAGCACTGATATTTATTTTTTCTTGCTTCTTTTTTGCAGAAATGTTGTTTAGGAACTTCATGTATCAAGACCTTGATGATGACTTGAGCTTCATGCCCGCTGAGAAGGCTGAAGAGTCCTACGGTGTTGGTTCACGTTCCACATCTGTCAACAACAATGATGTAGACACTCCTAAACCAGAGCCTGCTGCCTCAGCACCCCCACAATCATTGTTGGAGGGTCCCTCCCAATTGGTAGAGAACGTAGCAGATTCGGACGATCCTGCAGAGGAGGATGTCCCAATCACAGGCTCCACTGGTATAGCTGATAGCTTGAAGAGTAGGAAGGGAACAGCTGGCAAGGCTATCAAGTCTACAAACAAGAGGAAAACTCCCCTCCCAGACTCCGGATCCAGAGCTGTGTGACAAAAGAATGTCGAAGGCAAGAAGTTTGTTAAGTCTGCCTTTGAGCTGCCGGATGAGACTGTGGAAATGCATGGTAAACAATTTCTCCTTTTTAAATATGTGAAGTAACAATTGTAGTGACTAACTTTGTCCTTATGCATTGTATTGGACGCAGGCCTTCCAGATACGAAGGAGCTTCCCAACGCTTTGTCCTGCCACCGAACTGTGGATCATGTTACCCCCTCCCAATGGAAAGGATTGTTGGACAATATCTCCATCGAAGGAGTCTGCGATCTACACGACAAAAGTGTTGCAAGGCAGCCAGTGTTGGACAATCATTTGAATGGTCGAACCAGGGAGTTACTTAGGGTTGTTACCAAGGCAAGACAAGAGATGGATGTTATGCTGGAGAGGGAGAAGCACAGAGACCAGGAGTATGCCAAGCTGGAGGCTAAGTGTGATGAGATTGAGAGGGATGTTGAGAAGAACCCACTCGTCCAAGACCTTCGTGAGAAGATAGCCGAATTGACAGCTGAATGTGGCAAGCTCAAGTTGGAGGAGGCTAAGGTTGTCAGCCTCACTGGTCAAAATTCTGTGCTAGAGGCAAAGTGTGTCGGTTTAGAAAGTGAGAGGGCTAGGCTTGGAGAGGTAGAAGTGAAATTAAGGGAGGAGGTTGACGGCTTGCAAATGAGGTATAAGATGCTGCAAAAAGACCGTGCTGAGGTCGTGTCTAAGGTGGTGCCATACATAGCCATGGAGCTCTATCATAGTGACGAGTTGGGAGTTGCAATGTGGAAGGTTATCAAAGTAGCTATCTTTCATGGACGGTGATTGCTTTGGAGGAGGCTTCTAAAACAGGTAAGCCCGTAGACCTCTCCAAAATTAAGTGCTACCGTCCCTCGTCGAAGGCAGAATACGAAGATGCGGGAAATGTATTTGCAACTACAGAGTACCCCTTCCTGGCTGAAGCTACCAAAGACCCCATGGCACCTCTAGAAGACCTACTCTCAAAGAAGCCACACAAGATCAAGCCTGCGACCTCTACCAAGAAAACGGTTTCCACCAAGCCTGCCTCAGTTCAACCATCTCCAACTCCATCTCCTCATAAGCCAGAGTGAAAGCTGCCATGTTGGCAGTGATTTGGTTCCAAGGGTAGCGTGTCGATAACATCAAATACTCCTGATTATTAAGTGTCAATTTCCCCCGTTAATGCTCGTTATTTATATCATTTATATGGATTTATTCTTGTTTTCCATTGTTTTACACTTTCAGGTAAATTGCGAGCATTTGAGCTAAAGAGATGCGGAAATGGAAACATTACTAAGGATTTATCACAGTATGCCTATTTTGAAGAGGTTACGGCGTAACTCGTCTCTCACATTACGCCGTAACTATTGCGTGACCCCGAAGTCCAACTCATCAAGAGGTTACGGCGTAACTCCTTCCAAAGATTACGACGTAACTCCATTAGGTCAAAAGAGGTTCCACGCCGCGGATACTTACGCCGTAACTACTACATCACTTGCGACGTAACCAGGATTATTGAAGACTACGGCGTAACCACTTATAAGGTTACGCCGTAACTAGCAGATCTAGTGCATTTACGGAGGTTACGGCGTAACTCATCTTTTGGTTACGCCGTAACCCAGACCTGGCCTATAAATACCCACGAATTCCAACATTTCTATTCATTCCATTCCACACACAATACTCTGAGAACGTGGGAAAATACTCAAGGAAGGTCTAGGGAAGCATACGGAGCTGTTTTCAAGGGGGAAGTCACACCATTACGATAAGCTTTAGCGTTTATTATTTCTTTTACTTTCAATTCATGTATTTCATACCTTTGAATATTGAATTGATGTGCATGATTAATATGAGCAGCTAAGCACCCTTTGGTGCTAGCCTGGTTATGATTCCTTAATTGTTTTGTTTACGTTTACCTTTACTTCCGTACAATTATTTCTAAGTGTATGCATGCATAGTTCTTTGGTAGTCACCCCTGGTTCGGTAGTTTTGAATGCCGGTAGAGGCCAATTGCCTAGGAGATATGACCAACTGACCCTAGGTGAGCGGACTGAGATGGGAAGGGTAAGATATGACCAACTGACGACCCTTTCTACTTGTGCGATTTGACCAACTGATCACCTATCGTTTGGATGAACTTAAGAATTGGGGGTGTAGTGTCTAAGTTCCTAACGGTCGGGCACTCACTATTTAGAATCTAGCATGTAGCGGTACTTAATGACTCGGCTTAGGGGACCAGGAACAACAGGACTTATGACGGTGCGCCTAATTTCTCTTGTGGTGGCATCTTTGCTGATAGGTTAGGGCGAATTGACCAAATGTTGTCCTCTCGAATTTGACCCCACCTGAAGTAATTGGAAGTAAGTAGACGTAGACATAACTAGTTAGGATGATTAACTAGGTTAACACCACTATTCCTCTATTGATTTCCTTTCTACCATTTAATTGCTTTTATATTCTGCATTCATAGTTTAATTAATTAAAACCATATCAAACCATTTATATTCTGTGACAATTAGACTTAGTAATCATCCGACACACATAGCTCTTGGGACGACCTCGGCTTTACCATTTACTACACTACACACGACCGGGTACACTGCCCGTTAGTGCATTAGGGTAGACCATAGGTATAGCGAGACACTATAAATATTAAGACCTGGTCAGTAAAACTTGCATCAAGTTTTTGGCACCGCTGCCGAGGAGTTATATTAGGATTTTTATTTAAGTTTTGTTTTGATACTATGACTCTTAATATGAACGATTATCTCACCACATCTAATAGTAAACAGGGGATCACCATTCCAGCTCTTGAAGAAATTGTTAAATTCGAATTTTGGGGACTCTGTCTTGATGATCTAGAAAGATGCTGCTTTTATGGGACCAAAGACGAAGAAGCACACGAACACATAGCAAAGGTATGTGAAATCGCAGATTTATTCCATGCACCCGGAGTCTCAAGAGATCATGTTATGATGAGGGCTTTTCCTTTTACCCTAAAAGGAAGAGCTAGAGATTGGTTAAAAAAACTTCCATCAGGATCTATTACAACATGGAACACCTTTAAGAAGGCTTTTCTTAAGGAATATCGAACCCCTGCAAAAATCCTTCAACAAGTCGATGAAATTAGGAGGTTTAGCCAATTCCACGATGAACCGCTATTTACAGCTTGGGAAAGATTTAACGAAGCCATCCTAAAATGCCCCGAGCATAAACTCAACAAACACGAGCAACTGCAAATATTCTACAACAGGTTGAACATAAAGACTCGACAATTGTTAGACTCTAAAGAACCTATCCCTTTAATGACTGCCGATAAAGGATGGAAAAAAGTTGAGGAAATTGCGCTCCATTCGTCATCATGTAACGAAGAGTGGGATGAAGATCCTATAGATATACAATCTGTGTTAAAAAATCTGGAAGAATTTGAAGTAGACATGCAATCCCTGACCGAAGAAGTCAAGATAGTTAAACACAAGTTCGTTAAACCTATTGATGGGAGAGTGACGGATCTTGAAAAGGCTGTGAAGATGGTCGTTAAAGAATCCAGCAGGAAATATGATGAGAACGCAAATTTGGTTCAGAATCTCAAGCGAGATTACGACAAAGCACTTAGAACACAAGCAGCTACTATTAGAAGACTTGAAAATCAAGTGGGAAAACTGGCAGAATCTATCAGAGTAAGGGATGAAGGTGACTTGCCTAGCACGACAGAGACAAATCCTCGAGATCTGGCTCATGCAATTACAACTAGAAGTGGATTAAACTATAAGGAACCAGCTTACCCTTCGAATGATCTGACTAATGAAACACCCCAAGATTATAATAAAGAAACCAAGGAGACTCAACCTTCTGTCGAAAATGTCCGTCCCTATATTCCACCAATTCCATTTCTAGGAAGGATTAAAAAAACAAGAACGGGTGCTATTTCAAAAATTCATGGAGAAAATTTAACAACTCAGCATTAATATTCCTCTCGTTGAAGCCTTGGAGCAAATGCCTAAATATGCCAAATTTATGAAAGATCTCCTTACCCATAGAAGACTCTCTGACCGGACACAGATTACTTTAAACCAAAGATGTTCTGCGGCCCTTTTAAAAAATATGCCTCTCAAAGAAGAAGATCCGGGGAGTTTCACTTTACCCTGCACTATCGGGGGAATTTTATTCAACAAAGCCCTTGCCGACCTAGGGGCAAGCATTAGTCTTATGCCATTCTCTCTTTATTCACGTTTGGAATTAGGAGAGCTAAAACCAACTAGAATGTGTATCGAGCTGGCTAATAAATCTACTCAATATCCAAAAGGGATATCTGAAAATGTTCTTGTAATGATCGATAAATTTGTCTTCCCGGTCGACTTCGTGGTTCTGGATATGGAAGAGGATGATATCCCTATTTTACTTGGAAGACCCTTTCTTGTTACAGCACACGCTATGACTGATGTCTTCAACAAGAAAATTTCATTGGAAATTGGTAATGACAAGATTATTTTCGACCTGGAAAAATCCATGAGATATGCTTCTTTCACCGATGACAACCTTGATGATCTCGACCTTATCGAAACTAACACTCAGAAACATGCCCAGGAATGTTTTCTTCCTGATCCTCTGAGATCATTAAAATTCGATGATAATGACGGGATATCTAGCGACGAAGAAAGCGAAACAGAGGAACTAACCAAGAACAATCAGACAGTATGTTCAGCAAAAACCCCGGAAGAAGCTAATGTTCCCCCGAAACTTAAGGAGTTACCTCCTCATTTAGAATATGCATTTATCAATGGAGATAAAAATTATCCTATTGTGATCTCTTCTCTGTTATCTAACGAAGAAAAGGAGTCATTACTGCAGGTTTTAAGCAAGCACAAGGGAGCAATTGCATGGAAAGTCTCTGACATTAAAGGAATTAACCCTTCATATTGTTCCCACAAGATACTTAAGGAAGATGATTTTAGGCCCGTAGTACAGCCACAAAGGAGATTAAACCCTAAGGTACAAGACGTTGTGAAGGACGAAATCATTAAGCTCCTGGATGCAGGACTAATTTATGCTATTTCCGATAGCCCTTAGGTTAGCCACATTCATGTTGTGCCAAAAAAGGGTGGAATGACAGTGGTAACCAACGAAGATAATGAACTGATACCAACCAGGACAGTCACTGGGTGGAGGGTGTGCATTGACTACAGGAAATTAAATGATGCCATACGAAAGGATCACTTCCCCCTTCCGTTTATCGATCAGATGCTAGAAAGACTATCCGGACATGAGTATTACTGCTTCCTCGATGGATTCTCAGGTTATTTTCAAATTCCGATTGCCCCTGAGGACCAAGAAAAGACAACATTCACCTGCCCTTACGGAACATTCGCCTACCAAAGAATGCCTTTTGGACTATGTAATGCTCCCGCCACATTCCAACGGTGCATGACTGCTATATTTTCTGATATGTGTCAAGATTTTATGGAAGTCTTCATGGATGACTTTTCGGTTTTTGGTAACTCCTTCTCATCCTATCTTAATAATCTATCTAAAATGCTTGCCAGATGTGAAGAAACCAACCTAGTCCTTAATTGGGAAAAATGTCATTTTATGGTTAAAGAAGGTATTGTTTTGGGGCATAAAATTTATCAAACTGGGATTGAAGTTGACAAAGCTAAGGTGGATGTTATTTCTCAACTACCTTATCCGACTACCTTAAAAGGCATTAGGAGTTTTCTTGGGCGTGTGGGATTTTATAGACGTTTTATAAAAGATTTTTCAAAAACTGCCAAACCCATGACCCAACTCCTAATGAAAGACGCTAAATTTGATTTTAACGATGATTGCAAGAAACCCTTTGACATTTTAAAATAAAAACTAACTACTTCCCCAGTTATTATTGCTCCTGACTGGGGGGCGATTTTGAACTCATGTGCGATGCTAGTGATTATGATGTTGGAGCTGTTTTAGGACAGAGGGTGGATAAGAAATTTAAACCCATTTATTATGCTAGTAAAACCTTAAATGAGGCACAAGAGCATTATACAACCACTGAAAAAGAACTCATAGCTGTAGTATATGCCTTTGATAAATTTAGGTCTTATTTAGTTATGTCAAAAACTATTGTCTACACTGACCATTCTGCTTTGAAGTACTTATTTAATAAGCAGGATGCTAAACCAAGGTTGATTAGATGGGTCCTGCTGCTGCAAGAATTTAAAATTGAAATCAAGGATAAGAAAGGAGCTAAAAACTTAGTAGTTGATCACCTTTCATGATTAGAAAACCCTGAGCTCAAAGAACTTGATACAGATACTATTCGCGACTCTTTCTCCGACGAACACCTAATGGCTGTTAGAATTAAAGATTCCAATATCGAACCATGGTACGTAGATTTCGCTAATTACCTAGCAGCCAAAGTGTTACCTAGCAACAAAAGCTACGACCAAAAGAAAAAGTTCTTCTCGGACCTTAAATATTACTTCTGGGATGATCCGTTCCTTTTTAAATCATGCCCTGATGGTATTATTCGGAGATGCGTGTTTGGGGAGGAGCAAAGACAAATTCTGGAACATTGCTACAACGGTCCTGCTAGGACATTATGGTGCCGACAATACTGCTCGAAAGGTTTATGAGGCCGGATTCTTTTGGCCAAATATTTTCAAAGATGCCGCAAAGCATGTTAGGTATTGTGATGCTTGTCAGAGGGCAGGGAACATCTCTTCTCGTAATCAGATGCCACTCAACAATATTATGGTATGTGAGGTTTTTGATGTTTGGGGGATCGATTTTATGGGACCTTTCACTCCATCAAAAAATAAAAGTTATATCCTTGTAGCTGTCGATTACGTTTCAAAGTGGGTTGAAGCGGAGGCCCTACAGACTTGTGACGCTAGGAGTGTCATTCGCTTTTTGAAAAGATTATTCTCCAGGTTTGGGATCCCTAAGACCATCATTAGTGATCGAGGGACGCACTTTTGCAATGCTATTATAGAGAAAGTTCTGAAGAGATACGGGGTACTCCATCGAATGTCTACACCTTATCACCCATAAACCAATGGGCAAACTGAGAACACCAACAGAGCACTCAAATGAATTTTGGAAAAATCCGTCAGCAGTAACAGAAAAGATTGGTCCGACAAACTTGATGAGTCATTATGGGCATTCAGAACGGCCTTCAAAACTCCTATTGGAAGCACCCCTTTCAAGATTGTTTACGGAAAAGCATGTCATTTTCCCGTTGAATTGGAACACAAAGCATATTGGGCTCTCAAAAATGCCAATTTGGAGGCTGATATAATCAAGGAACATAGATTTTCCCAAATAAACCATTTAGCTGAATTACGAGATGAAGCATACGATCATGCCAGGGCATACAAAGACAGAACCAAAAGATGGCACGATAAACGAATAAAAGAGAAAAGGTTCGAGGTAGGACAGAAAGTTCTCATTTTTAACTCAAGACTCAAATTATTCCCTGGAAAAATGAGATCTCGTTGGGTTGGCCCATACACAGTAAGTAAAGTATTCCCTTATGGGACTATTGAAGTTCATAACAAGGAGGGAGTATATTTTAAGGTAAACGGACACCGCACAAAGATTTATTACGGGCAGGACGTTAGTAAGATATCTGGTGATGAATTCTTCGCACCAGTCTAGGAGCCCCGCGGCTCTGAGTCTAACTTAAAGACTCGTTAATTAAGAAAAGAGCTCTTTCGGGAGACAGCCCGAATTATCCCTTTCTTTTGTTTTTATTTCCTTTCTATTGGGTTTTGTGTATTCTAACATTTTTGCAGGAGACAATGAAGTAATTACTGCTGCAATTGCTGATCTGAATAGAGTTACGGCGTAACTCATCTTAGTGGTTACGCCGTAATCAAAATTTTAGCAGCAGGATTCTTGACGCATTACCAACTACGGCGTAATACCATCTCAGTGGTTACGCCGTAACCATTCGCTTCTCAGCTCATTCCAGGTTTTGCAAGTTACGGCGTAGCTCTATTATTGGAGTTACGACGTAACTCTCCTCTGCTTTAATTCTTAAACACAGTAACCTTGTATTAGTTTTTAAATGAACTTTGTGGGTGTGTTCCCTGTAAACCCTCACGAGACTTCACTCGTCCACTTGGGACACCAAGTGGTTTAAAAGGCTTGTTGCATTCGCTAAATGCAACCGTGATTCCTACGAAAGTGAGTTAGGTTTGTTTTTCATTTTATTTTTTCTTTTTAGAATTATGCTTGTCAGTATTGTGATTTCAGGGATTGAAGTTTGCTCATGATGGTTTAACGAAGGCACGATCCTTTCTCGTAGGCCTTCTTCTTTTTTGGAGCAAATTTCAGGGAAGTTCTCGCTCTAATTCTACCTTTCTCTTCACCTTTCTTTTAATGCCTAATACAAAAGGGACTTTGTACACTTCAAGTGGGGGGACGGGAGTAGAATTATATCTTGAACTTTATTTCGCCCTTATTTTTCTAGTTTATTTTGAAAAATTATGCCATTTTTTATATTTTGACATGTTTCTCTGAACCTAACTAGATTAGACCTTAGCCGAGCACATACAACCCTTGATATTACATGGTGAGATTAGCCTTATCCGTTTCCTATATTTTACCCCAAATCCACCAAATTATGAGTGTGCCGATAGCTTGTAAACTTTAGAACTTGGCCTTTGCATCATTTCGAGACCATAGACGAGGTATGTTGAGTTAGCTCGATGTATTTGGACTTTTCAGTTTTAGAAGGCAGTATTATAGAATTATCACCCAAACAGCCTACCATTGTGCGTCTATCGATTAGTCACCTCGACTTTTCGACCCCCATGTGAAACCCTTTTGTTGCACTCCCCTTTAGTGCAAGATACTCCTAGATACACCCTTCTGAGCCATTCCTTTCATTTTGTCACCCCAATATATTGTTTCATTACACCCTTACACCTTAGCCTACCCTGTAGTCTTTATTTGTAATTGGGAAGTCATCATTTGCCTAAGTTCAAGGTTCGAGTGGAAAGGTTTGGAAATCACACTTTCATCGACAACAATTATGAAGATCATTGAAGACCCCCCGAATTCCATCTCAAGCGGGGGGATGTTATGTTATCATGTATGTTCGATCAAAAAAAATCGAAAAAAAAAATAGTTGATTCAGTTATGATTTTGTAAAGTGCAATGTTATAAGCACTATAGTATGAGCTTTATTGTTTAGTATAGAGGAGTAATACCAACTGTAGAAGTAATCATTTGCCTAAGTTCAATGTTATAAGCCACCTCGGTCACATTTGAAGATTGGAGTTGGAGTAATACCAACTGCAGAAGAAAAGGTAGTGTGCCCATCACGACGTCCTCTAATGACACATCTACCTTGCATTTCATGATCCGGTCTCTAGACTTCTAAACTTGAACTTTGGGCGGACGGTAAGTGGTGATGACTGAGTTATAGATATAGACCACCTGCATGTTTTTCATTTTACACCAATTATACATCCCATGTCTTATCCTACCCTTTAGTCATGAAGCGTGTCTAGGTGATGCAGCGAGCAATCTTTGGTGTCTTGGCCATGGATTTGGTCATGTATCATTGATTTTGTCCACTTCGCCGTGACATGTTAGTAATGACGAGTCACCCCTTAACCTTTGTCGTGTCTACCCATAATGCCTTCGAGAATTGTTTAGCCCTTAACTCCAGTGGTGGAGATTTGTGTAACCGCCAAGCTTATGATAGAATACATGCTATGACTGTGCAATTGAGTGATCACCCCGAAATTGACACTTAGAATAGTTGAAAGATTTGAGTGTTTTTTCCCCTTTCGCGAGGTGTTCAGCTTTGTTTTATTCTAGCATAAGGGATTTGTAAACTCATATTTTCCAGGTTTTGGGAGATATCTTTTTAGGAATCTATCTAATAAGGTCTACTTGAGGGCAAGTAGAGTTCAAGTGGAGGGATATTTGATAACATCAAATAGTCCTGATTATTAAGTGTCAATTTCCCCCGTTAATGCTCGTTATTTATATCATTTATATGGATCTACGCTTGTTTTCCATTGTTTTACACTTTCAGGTAAATTGCGAGCATTGGAGCTAAAGAGACGCGGAAATGGAAACATTACTAAGGATTTATCACAGTATGCCTATTTTGAAGAGGTTACGGCGTAACTCGTCTCTCACATTACGCCGTAACTATTGCGTGACCCCGAAGTCCAACTCATCAAGAGGTTACGGCGTAACTCCTTCCAAAGATTACGACGTAACTCCATTAGGTCAAAAGAGGTTCCACGCCGCGAATACTTACGCCGTAACTACTACATCACTTGCGACGTCACCAGGATTATTGAAGACTACGGCGTAACCACTTATAAGGTTACGCCGTAACTAGCAGATCTAGTGCATTTACGGAGGTTACGGCGTAACTCATCTTTTGGTTACGCCGTAACCCAGATCTGGCCTATAAATACCCACGAATTCGAGCATTTCTATTCATTCCATTCCACACACAATACTCTGAGAACGTGGGAAAATACTCAAGGAAGGTCTAGGGAAGCATACGGAGCTGTTTCCAAGGGAGAATTCACACCATTACGATAAGCTTTAGCGTTTATTATTTCTTTTACTTTCAATTCATGTATTT
This sequence comes from Chrysanthemum seticuspe, assembly GCA_019973895.1. Lineage (NCBI taxonomy): Eukaryota > Viridiplantae > Streptophyta > Magnoliopsida > Asterales > Asteraceae > Chrysanthemum > Chrysanthemum seticuspe. Next base: position 171,584,566 of record BPTQ01000002.1, on the reverse strand, counting down.
CGTACCTTTGAATATTGAATTGATGTACATGATTAATATGAGCGGCTAAGCACCCTTTGGTGCTAGCCTAGTTATGATTCCTTAATTGTTTTGTTTACGTTTACCTTTACTTCCGTACAATTATTTCTAAGTGTATGCATGCATAGTTCTTTGGTAGTCACCCCTGGTTCGGTAGTTTTGAATGGCGGTAGAGGCCAATTACCTAGGAGATATGACCAACTGACCCTAGGTGAGCGGACTGAGAAGGGAAGGGTAAGATATGACCAACTGACGACCATTTCTACTTGTGCGATTTGACCAGCTGGTCACCTATCGTTTGGATGAACTTAAGAATTAGGGGGTGTAGTGTCTAAGTTCCTAACGGTCGGGCACTCACTATTTAGAATCTAGCATGTAGCGGTACTTAATGACTCGGCTTAGGGGACCAGGAACAACAGGACTTATGACGGTGTGCCTGATTTTCCTGTGGTGGCATCTTTGCTGATAGGTTAGGGCGAATTGGCCAAATGTTGTCCTCTCAAATTTGACCCCACCTGAAGTAATTGGAAGTAAGTAGACGTACACATAACTAGTTAGGATGATTAACTAGGTTAGCACCACTATTCCTCTATTGATTTCCTTTCTACCATTTAATTGCTTTTATATTCTGCATTCGTAGTTTAATTAATTAAAACCATATCAAACCATTTATATTCTGTGACAATTAGACTTAGTAATCATCCGACACACATAGCTCTAGGGACGACCTCGGCTTTACCATTTACTACACTACACACGACCGGGTACACTGCCCGTTAGTGCATTAGGGTAGAGCATAGGTATTGCGAGACACTATAAATATTAAGACCTGGTCAGTAAAACCTGCATCACGTGTACCCTTTTTAAGACAATTTGATGTTACTTTATGATGTGTGTCTGGTTCCTTAAACAATTTAATATTTTTGATGTATGGCCTAGGCCAAAGACAACTTAAATGGGGCTTCGGCTCCATATGCAGGTACAAGGGCATTAGCCCTTATTTTGAATGACACAATGTGGGGGAGTATCCCTACACACTTAGCTATTTTTTATCTTGTGAACTTCTCTTACGCCATTTTTCCAACGCTTAATTTTTACAACCTAAGGTTAAACAACCTCATTGTGTGTAAATTTCAACACCAAAGAATATAATGACCAATTTTGATCGTCGACAGAGGGTCGCGACCCACTCTATCTCAAATCCTTTAAGTAATATGACTTTGCTTGTTCTTTCACAAGTGCCATAAACTACTAGGAGAGTTACTGTGAATGTTTTAATAGGCTTAGTAATGAGGTGTTTGTTATGCCGTATGCCTTTTTATTCGACATTGAAACTCATAAACGACTTGGCTGAACAAATCTTTGTGTTTAAGAAACGAAGCAAGAGATTTGTGGGAACTATCTTATTCATCATTGAATTGGTAGAGAGGATTACATCATTCTTGAAATGAAAACTAAGAAAACTACCAATAATGTTTGCTTTCCCATGAGAAGCTTCTAATTACAAGAATGAAAAAGTAAAAATACTTCTTAAACGTAGCACTTTCGAAGCTTCGTACCATTCCATGTCCTGTCGATGGGTTCTCCGAGAAGAGTGGCCAGTTTGTAGGCTCCGTTGCCATAGGCCTCAGCTATCACGTAGGGTCCTTCCCATGTGGGTCCTAGCTTCTCCTAGTATTCTGCTTTGCTTGCACTGTTGAGGCGTAGCACGTATTCCCCAGGCTTGAAGGTGGAAGGCCTGACCCTTTTGTTGTAGTAGCCTTCGATATTATGCTTGTGCATGGCTTCTCGGATGGAGGCTATCTCTCTCCTTTCTTCTAGGAGATCAAGGTTCTCCCTGATCTTTTCATCATTTTGGGAAGCATCATACGTTGCCACACGCTCTATGTGTACACTTAGTTCCGAAGGGATAACCGCTTATGTTCCGTATGTTAGGCTGAAGGAGGTTTCACCATTGCTTGACTTGGGGTGCGTCCTATAAGGCCACAGTACTTGAGGGAGCTCGTCCACCCACCCGTGATGAGTTCGTCCCAGCGTTTTCTCAATCCCTTTGACGATGTCTCTGTTTGTAACCTCCACCTGTCCGTTACCTTGTGGATGATAGACGGATATCCACGACTGCTTTATGTTGAGCCCTTGACAGAAGTCATAGAAGACTCCTTTTGCAAACTACTTACCATTGTCGGATATGATGATGTGGGGCACTCCGAATCTACACATAATGTGCTCCCACACAAACTTCTCAATCTGTCTCCCCGTAATGGAGGCTAAGGGTTTAGCCTCTACCCACTTAGTAAAGTAATCGATTGCCACCAGCAAGAATTTGACTCCTCCAGGAGCCACAGGCATAGGTCCTACGATATCAATTCCCCACTGGGAGAAGGGCCATGCGGATGTTACACTTGTCATGTCCTGCTTTGGTAGCTTGGGAAAATTTGAGTGTATCTTGCAAGCTTCATTTGAGAATGATTTCTGCCGCTTCCCTATGCATCAAAGGCCAGTAATATCCTAACTTCATTATCTTCGAGACAACTGAACGGGGCCCTGCATGGAGGCCGCAGGATCCTTCGTGGACTTCAGCGATGATGCTAGTAGCCTTCTTGGGTCCCACGCATCTTAACCAATGTGATAGAAACGACCTTCTATATAGGGTTTCCCTAATTAGCCGGTATTGTGGGGACTTAACCCGTATTTTCCTTGCTAGTTTGGGATCTTCGAGGAGAAGACCACTTATCAAGTACTCCCTGATAGGATTCATCCATGTCTCTCCTTCTTCATGAACCACGTCCGTGACTTCCTTGCGAATAATGGACCTTTTAGGTAGGACTTCGACTAGTACTTCTTTGGTGAGATGGGCGTAGGCCATAGAGGCTAGCTTGCTCAGTGCATCTGCCTTCTTGTTCTGATTCCTACGAACATGTAGGGTAGGAATCGAAGCTATCCAGCATCTCCTTTGTTTTTTCCATGTACTGTTTGATGACGGGTTACCTTGCTTCATAGGAGCATGTCACTTGGTTAGCTACCAATTGAGAGTCTACGAAAACGGCAAGAGCTTTGACCTCCATATCTTTAGCTAATCGAAGGCCTGCTAATAGGGCTTCATACTCCGCTTCATTGTTTGTGGCTTCAAACTCAAAATGAAGAGCATATATATGCTCCTTCCCGTCAGGGCTGACCAGCATTACACCTGCTCCAGAACCATCAGAGCTTGATGCTCCATCTGTATAAAGTTTCCAGTCATCCTGTGCTTCGGTGAGTTTAGCTTTGGGCTCTTCCTTTTCTGTGTCCGGTTCGGAAGGTGTTTCTGCCAAGAAGCCTGCGAGAATTTGCCCTTTAATAGAGTTTCGACCCTTGAACTCTATTTCATGCTCCCCAAGTTCGATAGCCCATTTAGCCACCCATCCAGACTTTTCAGGCTTCGACAAGATCTGTTTGAGTGGCTTGTCGGTTAAGACTGTGATCGGATGGGCCTGGAAGTATCGTCGGAGCCTTCTTGCTGCGTAGATTAGAGCTAGTATTAACTTCTCCAATGTTGGGTAGTTGACCTCTACCCCCTGCAAGACCCTGTTGACAAAGTAAATGGGGATTTGTCGCTTGTCGATTTATGCCATAAGGACTGCGCTAATGCTCTCCATTGAGGATGCTAAGTACATGAACAACACCTCGCCTTTGATTGGGGCTGTAAGTGTTGGAAGGATTTCAATGAACTCCTTTATCTTCTGAAAAGCAGCCTCTGCATCCTGACTCCACTGAAAAGTCTTCTTATCGACGCATCCTTTAAGTGTTTTAAAGAACGATAGGGATCTGTCAGTCCCCTTTGACAAGAATCGACTTAGAGCGGCTAGCTTCCCATTCAAACTTTGCAAATCTTTTAAACACTTAGGAGCTTGGAGATCCGTAATTGCCTTGACCTTGGAGGGGTTAGCCTTGATCCCCTGCTTAGTAATCAAATGCCCTAGAAATTGCTCCTCTTCGACACCAAAAGAGCACTTTTTAGGGTTCAGCTTCATGTTAATCGCCCGAAGCTGGTCAAAGGTTTCTTGCACATCGAGGAGTAGGTCCTCCTCCGTCTTGCTTTTAATAACCATGTCGTCAACGTATGCTTTGAGATTTCTCCCTATCTGTTTGTTGAAGGCTTTATCTACGAGTCGTTGGTATGTTGCCCCTGCGTTCTTCAATCCGAAGGGCATCTTTCTGTAATAGTAGACACCTTTGCTCGTGTAGAAGGCTGTCTTTTTCTCATCATCCTTTGCCATCTGGATCTGATGATACCCTTTATAGGCATCTAGGTAGGGGTAGCAATCCTTTGGGAATTCTTTGTTGATGTCAGTATAGTCAACGCACATGCGCCACCCTCCGTTGCTCTTTTTGACCATTACTGGGTTGGCCACCCAGGTTTGGTACTTGACTTCCCTTAGAATGCCCGCTTGTGTCAGTTCATCAACTTCTTTGTAGGCTGCAATGTTTCTTTCGGGGGCTAGGCTCCTTCTTTTCTGTTTTATTGGCTCAATATGTTTGTATTCATTGAGTTTATGCTCCGTGCTGAAGGGCTGTCTATCTATCAGCAATGTTCTTGGGACCCCTGTCATATCAGAATATTTCCAAGAAAAAATATCAAGGTTAGTCCGCAACAGTTCTGTGAGCTTCGCCTTTAAATTCGTCAGGAGTTGCTTTCCTATTACCACCGTTTGTTCGGGGTAGCTAGGGTTAACTACAACCCGCTCTTCTGCATCTGTACATCTTAGAATTGCTATCGGAGGCTCCTCTGATTCTTCCTTGACCCTCTTGACACCATATACCCCCTTGTCCGCCCCATAATTAGAATGAACAGTTCCTACTCCGAAGGGGATTTGGAACTTAATGGCAGCATGTATGGTGGAAATGACAATGCCCATTTTTTGCATAGTTGTTCTCCCTATTAGCAAATTTTAAGGAGAATATGACCTGACTATTACGAAGGTGAGCGTTTCCGTGTGGGATAAGGGGCCTTCGCCTATAGTGATTTCCAACAGTACCTCTCCAAGGGGCCATGAGTGTTCGCCGGAGAACCCTACCAGAGGTGTTTTTTAGTCTACCCTTCGTGAGCGTATAGATGACTTGAGCTTTAGGAAACAATGCTAATAGATGATCTCGCATGAACTTCCACAATCCATGTACGCTCGGTTAACTTCCCTGTTTGAGATCCGTACCTTGATGACCACGGGGTCAGTCGAAGGTGTCTGCCCCAGGATGGAAGGGAATGTTATCTCTCCTACGCTTCCCAGCTCTCCATCCGCTTCTTTCCGTTTCAAGGTTAGATCATGCCTGTGCACCATTAGTATCGGAGCTTCTGTAGAGGTAGCCTCTTTTTTGTTTCCTTTCCATTCACCCAGTTGGGTGTCGGAAAACTTGTCTTTTCCCTTCTTGATGCCTTTAACCAGGTGTGCTAACTGTCCGGACCGTACCGCCTCTTCAATCTGCTTCTTCAGCTCTCTGCAGCTGTTTGTGTCGTGGCCATGGTCTTCGTGAAAGTGGCAATACTTCGACATGTCCCTGGCTTTGCTTCGTGCTGACATCCGAGGTGGTGGGTCGAAGGACTTCACGGCTTTCTCGGTAGCCAGAATCTCCCTGGGAGATTTGACCAAGTTTGCCAAAAGTCCATGATTCGAGCCTTTGTTGTAGGGAGTGAAGCGGTCTCTGTTCTTCTTCTTATTCTTGGATCCTTCCAAGGAGGGCCCTCTGGAGAACTTGTTAGAGGCTTCTCTTTGCTCTATCGGAGCTCCATTTGCTGCTACTTCTTTAGACTCAATCCAAGTGTAAGTCTTCTCCATCAGTGACTTGTAAGTGGTAGGAAGGTCGGTGGACAGGAATTCCACCAAGCTTCGAGTCCGAAGGCCATGTATGAAACCAGAGATTCTTTAATCCTCGTGCAAACCTAGAATTTGCAAAGTTTCATCGGTGTACCTTGTGACGAAGGCCCTTGTGCTTTCGTTGTCCCTTTGCTTGATGGTATACAAGGCTAGATGGGTCTTGGTGTACTTCTTCTGTTGGTTAAAGTGTGATCAGAACTTAGCCTTAAGATCGTCTAGACTTACAATGCTCCCCAACTTTTTCCCATTCCACCATATTCTTGCGGAGTCTCGGAGCGTGTATGTGAACATGTGGCAAGCTACGGGCATGACCCACTTCTGCATCTTGATAGCGCCTTCGAACAAGTGTAAGAAGTTGTCAGGATCGCCTTTCCCATCATAGGTGCCTATGTGAGTGGGCATCTTTACACCGTCAGGAAGAGGGTAGTCTTCGATCCACTTCACAAAAGGTGTGCAAGCTCCAGAGGCTTCGGCATAGTAAGGGTTATATGGAGGTGGATAAACAGGTGTAGGGTTATACGGGTTAGGAAATGGCTGTGTGAATGCAGGGTAGACTGTAGAAGGTTGATACGAAGGGTTTCCACCCATCGACTGTGTAGGAACGTGTCCATAGGGCATTTGCTGGTAACTCTGGTTGTGGAGGGAACCATTCGTAGGATAGGTGTTATAGGTTTGAGCAGGTAGGTAGGGGTTCATTCCTGGAGGGGGTAACTGATTCATCCCTTAGTATGGAGGAGGTCCTCCGACACTCGAGACGTATGATGGAGGTATCGGAGCCCCATCCCTTCTCTTCCTAAGTGGGCAGCTAGGAGAGGTAGTAGGTTTACCCCTCCGTTTCCTACTGGGTTGCTTCCTCCGTTGGATTTCTCACTCCTTCTTTCACCTTGTACTCTTTCCCTTCTTCCCGGATCTCCCCCGGGACCTTCTTCAAAACCCACAGTCCTTCCATTAGGCCTTCTTATGGAAGGAGAACCAATTCGTAGGGCCGAATGCCCCCAGTTAATCGGTCGAGGCCTCTCATCTAAATCAATCTCTTCGTCATATTCCTCACTGGAATATTCCAGTTCCCTTCGCATTTCAGTGTTGCAAACTTGTCTCTTATGAGCTCTCAGTAAGGACTCTAAGGCTTCGAAGTTTGCCTCAACGAAGGCATGGCTAATTTCTGGAATAGGGTTAGCGGAAGTTGAGACGTGATGTACGGGAGTGGTTTCCAAACGAGATCGTGTAGTGAAGGTGGAGGCTGTTATGGGGGCGAGGTTATCGGTGTCAGTTGTGTTGAGAGGTACCAGGGTAGAGAAACCTGGTGGAGGTGTATCTTCCCTTCCTGGTTCCATGCCGGAAAGGTAGCGTAATCGGTTAAGGTTTTAAGACTTGGTGATTAAGGTACTAATAGTAGCGTGTCCCACGGATGGCACCACTGATTGTACAATAAACTGCACTACCAGGCTTCGATGATGATCAAAGGTATGAGGGGTGTATGTTCCAGCCAAGATTGTATTTCACCTAAGAATAAGAAATACGAAGACACTACGTTAAGTGATTACGCAGGGGTTGGACCCTGCGAATTACCTCCGGCGTGAGAGTAAGTATGAGTTATGGTTGTGTAAGTGTGTGTAAGTAAAGAGATGAGTGTTGAATGAGCTTACCATAATCCTTTGCCCGTCCAACCTATTTATAGTGGAAGAAATAGGGTTAGGGGCACCTCTGCGTGAATGTCGGAGAACATGGGGGCGTCCCATGTTTGTGGGTAATCGCTAGGGCTTAGTGACCCACGTTCTCAAACTTGGCGGAGAAGCCAATAAAGAGAGGGAGATCATGGGTTTGACCAAGTTAGGAGGTTCTCTTATCCGTTAATCCTTCGTCAACCATACCCCGAAGGTCTTAGGGCTTCGAATGGCAAATTCCTCGTAGGTAACCTTCATGTGCACGAATGGTTTGACGCCTACGAATATTCTGGAGACCTAACTTGGGCCTTCGTACAGAAGGGCTTCGACACGTCTCAAAGGAGTTTCCTTCGAGCCGTTCGGAGGGTACATCATCAATTCTCTTATAAAATCTCCAAATCCGCGTCTCTTTAGCTCCAATGCTCTTAATTTACCTGAAAGTGAAATATAGAGGAAAACAAGCGTAAATCCATATAAATGATATAAAATACGAGCATTATCGGGGGAAATTGACACTTAATATTCAGGACTATTTGATGTTATCAAATATCCCCCAACTTGAACTATACTTGCCCTCAAGTAGACCTTATTAGATAAATTCCTAAAAAGATATCTCCCATTACCTGAAAAATATAAGTTTAAAAATCTCTTATGCTAGAATAAAACAAAGCCGAACACCTCACGAAATGGGAACAAAACACTCAAAATCTCTCAACTAATCTAAGTTTCAATTTTGGGGTGATCATTCAACGCACAATTAGCATGTATTCTATCATAAGCTTGGCGGTTACACAAATCTCCACCACTAGAGTTAAGGACTAAACAATTCTTGAAGGCAATATGGGTAGACACGAAAAATGTTAAGGGTGAATCGTCATTACTAACATGTCACGGCGAAGTGGACAAAATCAATGATACATGACCAAATCCATGGCCAAGACACCAAAGATTGCTCGCTTCATCACCTAGACACGCTTCATGACTAAAGGGTAGGATAAGACATGGGATATAATTGGTTTAAAGTAAAAATAACAAGCAAATAGTCTAAACCTATAACCAAGTTATCACCGCTTACCGTTCATCCAAAGTTTAAGTTTCAAGGCTAAAAAAGCGGATCATGATATACCAAGTAGATGTGCCATTAGAGGACGTCATGATGGGCACATTACCTCTTCTTCAACTGTTGGCGCAATAATTACCAACTTCATTCTTCAAATGTGACCGAGGTGGCCTCTTCGATACTAAATCTATGATGAGCTCTTAAACATAGTGCTTATAACATCGCAATTTACAATAAATAAATAACTACAACTATATTAATTTTTTTTCAACTAAACATAGCATCCCCCCACTTGAGATGAACAATATGAAAATTTGGGGGGTCTTCAAATATATGTATTTGACGAAAGCATGATTCCCGAACCTTTCCACTTGAACCTTGAACTTAGGCAAACAATGACTTCTCTATCACAAATTAAGACTATATGGTAGGCTAAGGTGTATGGGTGTATCGAAACAATATATTGGGTGAACAAAATTTAAGGAATGGCTCAGACGGGTGTATCTAGGGGTATCTTGCACTAAAGGTAAGTGCAACAAAAGGGTTTAACATGGGGGTCGAGAAGTCGAGGTGACTAATCGATAGACACACAAGGATAGGCTTTTTGGGTGATAATCCTATAATATTGCCTTCTTAAACTGAATAATCCAAATACATTAAGCTAACTCAACATACCTCGTCTATGGTTTCGAAATGATGCAAAGGCCAAGTTCTAAAGTTTACAAGCTACCGGCACACTCATAATTTGGTGGATTTGGGGTAAATATTTGAAAACGGATAAGGCTAATCTCACCATATAATATCAAGGGTTATAATATGCTCGGCTAAGGTCTAATCTAGTTAGGTTAATAAAAACATGTCAAAATTTTAAAAATGGCATAATTTTTCAAAATAAACTAGAATAACGAGGGCAAAATAAAGTTCAAGAGATAATTCTACTCCCGTCCCCCCACTTGAAATGTACAAAGTCCCTTTTGTACTAAACGTTAAATAAATGTGAAGAGAAAGTAGAATTAGAGTGAGAAGTTCCCTGAAATTTGCTCCTAAAAAGAAAGAAGGCCCACGATAAGAATCGTGCCTTCGCTTAAGCATCCACGAGCAAACTTCATTCCCTGAAATCACACTACCAACAAGCATAATTCTAAAAAAGAAAAAGAAAAACCAAAAGAAATCTAACTCACTTTCGTAGGAATCATGGTTGCATTTAGCATATGCAACAAGCCTTTTAAACCACTTGGTGTCCCAATTAGACGAGTATAGTCTCGTGAGGGCTTACAGGGAACATACCCACAAAGTTCATTTAAAAACTAATACAAGGTTATTGTATTTAAAGAGAAAGAATTAATACTGAGGATAGTTACATCGTAACTCCTAGAAGAAGTTACGCCGTAATTATGGCAAAACCTGGCAGACGCTATTGGAGTGTAGCTACGGCGTAACCATTGCATGGGATTACGCCGTAATCGGTAATGCTCTGGTAGGATCGCTGTTGGATTTGTGTTACGGCGTAATCATGGGGATGAGTTACGGCGTAACTGATGGATAGTCCTTGTCCCCGTTTTAGCTGCTGCTGCAATCTTCTCCGTTTCCTGCAAAAATGGTTAAAAACACAAAACCCAACAGAAATAGAAATAAAAGAAAATAAATAAAAAGGATAATTCAGGTTGTCTCCCGAAAGAGCACTTTTCTTTATTAACGAGTCTTTAAGTTAGACTCAAAGCCATGGGGCTTTTACGATGGCCTTCGAACTTGGCCAACTTCCTCCATATCCTTCATCAAGTTATGCCTAACCCAAGCAACATTCGTAGCGGTGCGGAGATACTCCTTTGTCTCGATCTTCCAAATTTTACAAAACTTTTCGTTCAGCCCCAAGTGGTATCTTGTAAATTCATATTTTTCAGCTACAATTGGTGGTGGCCTCTTATACGGAATACCAATAAGTTTGCACCTTCTTTGCTCATATGCTTCATCATCAGGTTCGGTGAACCCATCTTCACCTTGTAGTTCAAGGTAGTCCATGATTCCCTCGATGTCATCATTGTTGGGTTTTAGGTTCCTTGCATCAAGAATTACTCTAAGTACTGGAACCACGGACAGGTTTGATATAACCACGGACAGAAGAGTGTAACCACAGATGAAGACAACCGCGGCTAGTAGTATTGTGTAACCACGGATAATATATTGTAACCTCTGCTAGTCTTGTATAGTCGGTTAGTTTATTGTATTAGATAAATATGGAAAAGATATTTATCTTTTAGGTTACGTATTGTATAATGTATAGGACTCCTTAGCCTATAAAAGGAGGTCCTAGGTTAGGTTAGATATATGTATGTTTTATATCTAAGGTCGATACACTTCAAGGTTGCAAAACCCTAATACTGTAAGAGTATTCGTATTAATAAATAATATTGAGGTGTTGAATGTTTACTGTTCTTCTTCTTAAGATTAAGTATTAAATTCCGAGTAATACTTGATAAGCTTTTGTTACAAGTCAGTTTCTATATTAGATCGTTTGCTCAACTGGGATCAACAAGTGGTATCTGAGCTTGTGATCTAGAAACTGTAACCAAGAAGAAGTCTGTTAATCTTTATTCAAGCAAGTTAAGATGTCTGACAAAACTCACATGGTGACTGCTTCTAAAGTACCCATGCTCAAACATGGTGAGTATCAAATCTGGAGGATGCGAATGAGGCAATACATTCGTATGATTGATTATGCTCTCTGGGATGTCGTTGAAAAGGGAGACACTCTTCCTAAGAAGGGTGAGGATGGACTAGAAATTGCTATTGTTAGTGAACCTGATAAAGCCAAAAGGAAAATGGAGATCAAAGCTCACAGTATTCTCTCCATGGGAATACCTAATGAGTTTGCCTTGGACTTTGATCAATATGAGTCTGCTAAAGAATTATTGGATGCTCTTGAATTAAGGTTTGCTGGTAATGAAGCTACTAAGAAGTCAAGGATGAATATGCTCAAGCATCAATTTGAAACCTTCACTGCTCTTAGTGGAGAAAAGATTGATGGTACATACAATAGACTTCAAAAACTTATCAGTCAACTAAAGTCAGTGGGTTACAAGTTTCTTCAAGAAGATATTAATTTGAAGTTCATTAGGAGTTTATCATCTGAATGGGCTATTCATACAATTGTGTGGAGAAATAAGGAGGATTTTGCTACGACGACTCTAGACAATCTCTTCAACAACTTGAAGGTTTATGAGTCTGAGAATAACTTTTCTCACTCATCTTCTGCTAATCAAAACATTGCTTTTGTATCCACTAATCATAACAGCTCACAAGAAGTATCCACTGCTGCCTATGGTATAACCACGGCTATTGCAAACAATACCACTGTTAGTGATAATGTCAGTGATGGTGCAATCTGTGCTTTTCTGTCTGATTTAACTACCAGTGTTACTGTGCTGAATCAAGATCTGGATCAAATTGATCCTGATGATCTTGATGAGATCAATCTTCAATGGCAAATGGCAATGTTGACTCTCCAAGCAAGGAAGTTTCTGAGGAGGACTGGAAGACAGGTTAAGTATGATGGTCAAAGGAGAGCTGGATTCGACAAAAGCAAGATGGAGTGCTTTAACTGCAAGAAGAAAGGTCACTTTGCTAGGAAATGTCGAGCTCCTAAAAGAATTGAAAGTATAAAGAAAACATCAGAAGAGCCTGCTGCTTCTTCAGCTTTGGTTGCTCAGGATGGGATTGGTGATTATGATTGGAGTGATCAGATTGAAGAAGGTCCAAATGCAGCTTTTCTTGCTAGTGAAGCTTCTAAAGAGCATAACTTTGCTCTAATGGCATATGCTTCATCTTCTGGTTCAGATTCTGAGGTATCTAATGATTCTAAAACGTCTACGTGTTCTTTTAAATCATGTTCTGATAACTTAGAATCTCAAAAAGCTATCACTGAGAGTATGAGAAAAGAAGTAGAGAGATTGACTCTAGATAACTTAGGATATAGAGTTGGTCTAGAGGCTGTGGAAGAGAAGCTAAAATTCTGTATTAAATGTGAGTTTGAGTATGTAGAAAAGATCAATATACTAGGTGGTGAAATTGATCTTAAAGACAGAGAGATTAAAATGCTTAAAGATAAACTAGCAGAGGCAGAGAGTGTAAAACTAAAGGCCCTAGATGAAAAAGAAAAACATGTTGTTAGGGTTGCTAAAACACAATATGCTTCTGATCTAGTAAATAAGCCAATAGGTCAAAAACTGTTCAAAGATGGTACTGGTCTAGGATACAATAATATGCCACCACCCTCTTTGATGAAACATGCACCACCTGCTAAAGAACTGTCATTTAGTAGTGAATTCAGTTTTAACAAACCTGTTGAAGAAATAAATAAGACTGAAACACCTAAGATAAGTTCTGATAAGTTATTTGATGCTCCCATAATAGAAGATTGGGAATCAGACTCTGAGGATGATAAAACTGAATCAACTAAGTCTGAAAAGATAGAGAAAGTTAAGAAAGTTGATTCTCAGCAAGTCAACCTTGTACCTAGATTTGGAGCTAAAGTCACCAAGAAAGTTGTAGAGTACAGGGAAATTCCTAGGGAACAGATGAAACAATATAAACCTAGGGGTAATCAAAGAAGCTTAAATGGTCTAATTTCTAACAGATTAGGTGATGAGTTTCAATGTGTTAAAAAGGCTTGTTTTGTGTGTGGTAGTTTTGAACACTTACAGAGAAATTGTAATAAAAACAGACCACAAGTATGGAATCATTGGAGGAGGGAAAATCATCAAAACTTTTCAAGGAAAACAAACCCTCATCCAAACAAAAACATGATTCCAAGAGCAGTGCTGATGAGGAATGGGAATACTAAATCAATTGTCACTGCTACACTTAAATGGGTTCCAACCACTGCTAAGCAAAATGTAAACACGGCTAAGCAGAATCAAACCACTGTTAAGCAAGATATCACCACTGATTCAAAAGAAGTTTTAAAAATTCCAAAGGTGATAACTGATACAGTGGTTGGAAATCATGTTTATGATGTTAAGGCCTCAGCAAGTTGGCAATGGAAGCTTAAGACCAAGGTTTTACCACATGTCAACTGTGCATCAATGGACCTAAAGAAATTTTAATATTTTGATGCACAAGGAAGACCCAAGTCAGTATTGGCTTGGGTCCACAAAAGGAACTAACTTGTGTAATTTTATGTGCAGGGCAATCTTCAAACTGAGCTAAAAGATAAAGGAGTTTTTGATAGTGGTTGCTCTGGGCACATGACTTGGGATGGCAGTAATCTGGAAGATTTTGAAGCTTTTGATGGAGGATATGTGGCATTTGGCAATGATCCAAAGGGAGGAAAGATACTTGGCAGAGGTATTGTTGTGAGGAACAAGTCAAGGTTGGTTGCTCAAGGATACACACAAACTGAAGGTTTGGACTATGATGAAGTATTTGCACCAGTTGCAAGGATAGAGGCTCAAAACGATCTCAAGGAGTCTAATAAACTCCACAATTGCTCGTGGTTTTGGTTGGGGTTTGGATGATGAAGGTTTGGGGTTTGAAGTTATCTTCTTTGAGGAGTTATCAGAGTCCTCAGATGTATCACTTGGATTCACCACACTATCATCTTCTGATGATGGAAGAAATGGGGATTTTAATGGTCGTGATTCTTGTGGAGGTGCACTGACTGCCATGGAAGATGTTTCTTCGTTTGTATCTTCATAGGGCGATACATACGAACTTAAAGAAGAGTTATTCTCTCCTTTGCTTGGATTGCTTGCCAAATAGTTCTTTTTCCATCTCTCCAGACTGCTGTTGGAGGAGGTATTGTCATCTAATGAAAGATTTATTAGGTTGGAGCTGCTCATTATTGGGGTTCTTGGACAAATTAGGGTTTTGATTTTGATTGGTGTGTGCGTTATATGAGATTATGGGTTCTTTTTATAAGTGATGTTTAGGGTTATTGAAGTAAATATGGGGCAGGTTAAATGTGGTTGGAGAGTTAATGAGTTTCTTGGGTATTGGACTAATATTAGTTCTAGAAGTTGACTATATTGACTTACCTGTTCTAAACCACGGATAGGTCTTTTGAAACCACTTCTGGCTATTACTAACCACTGACAACAATAATCTTTGTCTTTGTGTTTGTTTTGTGTTTTTTTGTCTTGCATGTATGAAGGATTTGTATACATAGGAGCTGGTGTGTTAGCTGCTTGTGTTAGTTAGATAAAAATTTAAAAAAAAAAAATTGTGTAGTCCTTCATATTTTTGTGAGATCTTTCTTATTTTAACACAGACTTACTTGCTCTATCTCTTGGATATTTGGAGGAGTGAACATCTGTATCCACTGATGGTATGTTACAACCGCGGATAGCAGTTATGGAACCGCGGATAGTATGGTACTTTGTTTTGGATACTACAGGGGATGTTTGGAAACTTTGGCTAAAGTATATATCTCTCCCCAAATCACGGATGGATCAATTAATTGATCTTCAAACCACTTCCAATTGGCGCTCAACTTTAACCCTAATCACTTTCTTTGATTTATTCACAAAACCCACTTCATATCCATCATTAATCACAATGGCTGAAAAGTATTCCACTTCACATAACCTAGTTGCAGTACTCACTAAGGATGCTCGATCTGAAGGGTTTCATCAAATGATTGATTTCCTAGTTCACAGTCCCATTCACTATGCTTTAACAGTTGAACCTACCATTCTTAAAGCCTACATACATCAGTTCTGGAGAAATGCTAAACTTGAAGAGGTTGATGGCTTGGAGGTGTTTAGTACTGTTGTGGATGAGAATGCTATCTCTGTTACTGAGGAGATCATTAGAGAAGTTTTAAAGCTTGATGATGCTGATGGTGTTGATAATCTTTCAGATGTTGAGATTGTTGCTGGTTTAGAGAGATTAGGATATACACACAGAGGTGAAAAGGTACAATTTTTTAAGAGTTTGTTTTCACAACAATGGAAGTTTTTGATTCACACTTTGTTGATGTGTATGAGTAACAAGACCACAGGCTTTAATGACTTTCCTTCAAAAATTGCTACTGCTATTATTTGTTTTTCTGATGGAAGGAAGTTTAACTGGTCTAGGATGATATATGAGGGGTTAGTACAAAACATTAGGAAGAAGGGTAAATATTATTTGTATCCTAGGTTTGTTCAACTGATTGTGGAACATCAAATAGTGGAACCTGTTGAACATGATAGAGAGTATGAAGTACATCATATGCTTCCTAAGGTTTTTGCACATATGAGGAATCAGCCACAGAATGTTATAATTAGAGATGTTCCTTTATTTCCTCACATGATTACTTTGCCTACTGATTCTGAGTTTGATGAAGGTCTTGCATCATGGACTAGGAGAACACAGGGCACTAAGCTTCCTCAGGCTAGTGTTAGTGGTGTTGTTAATGAGGCTGTCACATGGAGTGGAGGTGACATGATTGGAAGGGCTTCCACTACTGATTCATGCTTGGATGCTGGTCAGGATAGTGGAAACATAAATAAGACCCAACCATTGGCAACTCCTAATGTGGAAAATTCTTTGGAACTTAACACAGTTGGAGGAATCCCTAGCCAACTGGCTGCTACAGGGTGCATAGATGATCAGGTCAGGTCTGATGCTATGTTCACTATATCCAAGGATTCACCTCTCGGAGCAGTTAACACATCTCGAAGTGATGAGGATAGATTGGAACCTGACATTGAATTGACGGTTAATGAGTTTGTACATGATGACTTTTCCAATGAACCACCTCTCGGACCAGTTAACACAGGTCGAAGTGGGGAGGATATTCTTGAACGGTTAAATGAATTGACGGCTACATGTACCAAAATGGAGAATACAATTTCAGGTCTACAGGAGTTAGCTGTGTTTCAGGGTAAGGATATTCGGAGATTGAAGCATAGAGTATTGGTTTTGGAGAAAGTGAAAAGACCTGGGGTTGCTGTTTTGAAAGCTATGAGAAGAAAGAAAAAGACGGTGGACTCCTCTTCAGCTCTGAATGTGAAGGATGTATCCAAACAGGGGAGGAGTGATGGCATGAATTCAGGGGAGGCTGTGGATGTATCTGTTGGTGTACCTATGGAAGAAGATGTTGATAGTGGAGATCAAGATTTTTTGGTTTCTGATAAAGATGGGAATGAGGTTGTTCTTGAAAATTTGAAGAATGTTGAAGTAGTGCAGAACACAACAACTGATAGTATACCTGAAACCATGGTTAGTACTCTTGTAACCACTGATGCCGTTTCAGACTTGGCTATTGTTCCTACTACTGTCATACCCACTGCTATCATAACCACTTCCACTGTTGTCACAACTCTCTCTATATTACCACCTAAGCCTAAAGAAGTAGAGAAAGAAGCTGCAAGTACATTGATTAATCTGAGCAAAACATCATCTATTTCTACACCCATCATTGCACCTGTTTTATCTGTTCAGTCTACTGCAACCAAACCCAGAGTTAAAAGTTTGGTTATTGGTGAACCTTTGAAGAAGAAAGTGGTTCAATCTGATGTTGGGAAAGGTAAAGAGGTAGTGCTGAAGTTTAAAAATAAAGCAGAACAAGAAGCTTATGATGAAGAGTATGCTAAAAATATTGTAGCTGAGGATCAAGCAGCTTTAGTGAAAAGAAAGCAAGATGAAGAGGAAGCTAGTCAGAGATGGTTAGCTACATGGTATGAATCACAAAACTATCTTGAAGCCTCTGAATTGATAAGTGATGAGTATACTGCACAAGAATGGGCTTTGTTTGATGATGAGGAAAAAGCTAGACATTTGGGTATATTGGCAAGGAAGGTCAGTAAAGAAAAGAAGCAAGTTGTAAGAAAGAAACCTCCTACTATTGCTCAGATGAGGAATGTATTGATGAAGATTATTAAGAATTCAGGCATATATGTTTCTGATAATCTCAGTAGGTGTTCATTTGAAAGAATTTTTGAGATTTATGAGAGATGTATGAGAATTAACCATGATGATTTCTGTCCAATGAATTCTAAAAAGGAGGAAGAGTGGATTAAAAAGGATGATGAATGGATTCAAAGTAAAAGAAAGAGAAAATCTGAGGTTCAGGAGACATCTGATTCTAAAAGATTGAAAGCTGTTGATGATGAAAATCAAATTATTTCTTATGAGTTTAAGCTTATAATTGGAAGTGAAGGAGTTTGGAAAATTCAAAGACTCAACAATGAAGTTTCTGAGTATAATAAATTTTCACAAATGCTTCAGTATTTTGATAGAGATGATTTGATGAATTTTTGGATACTTTACAAGAACAAGTTTGGTGAAGTACATCCAAATGATTATCATGAGAGGCTGGTTTATCATTATTTGAAGATTCTATTTGAACCTACTCATGATGAACCTGAATGGCAAGGACTCTACAATGGTCAAGTTACTAGATGGTTTTTATATCAAACTTGTGGAGTTCATGTTTTAACTGTTTCTGGAAAGGTTATTCATATGCTTGTAGAAGGTGATTATCCTCAACTGAATAAGCATCCAGGAATTATTGCTCAGATGTTGAAGCCTGGTTGTATCAAGATGTTAGTACCCTATGAAGGTCAAGCTTACAAATTGTTACTGAAGTATGAGAACATTCTTAAGGCTTGTAAGTGTTTGGCTACATCCTCCAATTCAGATGTTTTGTACTTAAAGAAAACTTGAGAATTCTGTTGGAATTTATCAAGTTTAGGGGAGGATTGTTGGGTTTTAGGTTCCTTGCATCAAGAATTACTCTAAGTACTGGAACCACGGACAGGTTTGATATAACCACGGACAGAAGAGTGTAACCACGGATGAAGACAACCACGGCTAGTAGTATTGTGTAACCACGGATAATATATTGTAACCTCTGCTAGTCTTGTATAGTCGGTTAGTTTATTATATTAGATAAATATGGAAAAGATATTTATCTTTTAGGTTACGTATTGTATAATGTATAGGACTCCTTAGCCTATAAAAGGAGGTCCTAGGTTAGGTTAGATATATGTATGTTTTATATCTAAGGTCGATACACTTCAAGGTTGCAAAACCCTAATACTGTAAGAGTATTTGTATTAATAAATAATATTGAGGTGTTGAATGTTTACTGTTCTTCTTCGTAAGATTAAGTATTAAATTCCGCGTAATACTTGATAAGCTTTTGTTACAAGTCAGTTTCTATATTAGATCGTTTGCTCAACTGGGATCAACAATCATCATCGAACTCGGTACCTTTAAACCACTTATCATCTAATAAATCTTCCACAAGCACACGCTTGCATTCTTCTTTCTCATTACCCTTCGAATCTTTGATATCTTCATCCGTCACTTCACTTACATCATTTGGAATTTCTTCGCTTGGGTCTTCTTTACTCATACATCCTTTCCAAATCTTCTACTTAGTCAAATTATCTACCTTTCCATATTTGATTTTGACCCAATCGTCAAATCCCAATTTTTCAAGCCAAGGTAATTCTGTCCTTTTATCGTCATTGGTTGAGGTCCACAAGAACTCATCTTCCCCAACTCTCTCTATGCTACTTCCCCCGTTACATTCATCATCAAACGGGTTACAAGATGCCCAAAAAACTTCGCCAAGGGTTTTTACCTTCTCACACCAATAACTCCGAGCTATTTTGTCATCGGTGTCGCTTGAGGGAACACCTTTGCAGGAGGTCTCATCGTTGATTGGTTTTTCATGTACGGACTTTCTTTGGAGATAATTTTCTTCATAATCGAGCTTCAGCTTCCTTAGTAGACCTGTATTAATGATCACATCCCCGAATCTTACCAAATACCAATTATCAAAGGATAGATCCTCGAACTTAACGTCGTGTCTTTCTAACTTATGAGGTCATATCCATTCTTCATCCTTAATATTACCACCCCCATTTCAATACTCATGGAAAGGATTACATGTAGGCCATGCTCGTGTGGACTCGTCTTCCGTGATCATTATGGGGATTGCAGCAGTGCTTAATAGGTGGTTCCTCCTCTTCATCTATTGAGAATTTAGCTAATCTTTCCTTATCGTTAAGTGCATACCACATGTACCTGTTATCTTTAACCCTTTCCTTGTCGACCCCTCCATCGCAAATTTCGTTACTAGGGTCACACGAAGCCCATAAATCATACCACTCTCCATTATCAATTGCCATTGCTTTGCACCAGTGATTCTTCCTTTTGGATGGGGATTGTGGGCACAGGTTTATATCATTAGACCACCCGTTAATGATATGCGTTCTTGATTCATCTAACTCGATAAACTTGTCAGACCACATATCTCAGTTACACCGTAACTCTGATGTTTGGTTACGGCGTAACCGACGTCTGTCATCAGCATCATTATCTTCATTCATGCTAGACCCATCATTGGATTTGTCTTTTTCAGAAAACACGGCCTTGCATGTTGTTGATTTGTTCTTTTGTTCATCATTTCTTCTTTGTACCTCATCGCTAAGCTTCCCAATCATGGCTTCCAAGTTTTTTAGCGATTTGTCATGACTAAAAAGGCTTTTGTTTGTATTGTCTTGGAAGTTCTTAAGCCATTATTCTTGCTCCTTCTGCCTTTTAGTCGAGTCTTCGAGGTATTTGTTGATTGTTTCCTCCAAATTAGCTCTTCTTTCACCAAAATTCCCACGGTTATAATATGGGGGAGGTCCTCCACGATAGCCATTACCTTTTCTATTATCCCCTTGAAACGCTCGATTTTCACCATATTTAACTTCTTCAACCTTGCTATATTCGTCAATTAGAGGACAATTTTTGGTGAGATGTCCCCCTCCACAGCTTTCACAACCTACTTGGATAGCATGAACACATTCTCTGAGCTTGAGCATGTCCCGACCAAGATTTTCAATTTTGCTAGTAATGGCGGCAATTCCTTTAAGATTTCCACCTATGCTTCTCTTGCTTCCCCCATCGTGCCATTTTTGGGAATGATCGGCCATTTTTTGGATGGCTTCAATGGCGAGAGTAGGAGTCTGATGGATCTAAACACATACCTTGTTTTAGTGATACTTTGAGTTATATTAATAAGCACGCGGAATATACTTAGTAATACTTAGAAGATAGATTATATGATGTAATGTAAATAAGAACAGTTTAACACAAAGCTCCAATATTATTAAGAATAATACGAGTGATCTTTCTTATCACTAGGGTTACACCTTGAATCTTACGTGAGTATTTCGTACTCTAAACAATGACCTACGATCTCCTTTTATAGCACAAGGAGTCCTTTACAAGATAAGTATAATGCTAACAATATAGAATATACACAAGATCTTTTCTATACTTATCAATACACAGATACATAACAATTATCCTAATAGCAATGGTAATAATGTACTGGCAGTGGTAATGTGTTTCCACTGCTAGTGTAATCTTTAGCAGTGTCTTCCACATCTTATCAGTGGTAACTGTTAGCTTTATTCCCAACAATCCTCCCCTAAACTTATGATTTCTCTGCAAATTAATAAGTTTCTTCAATTTGCATCTTCTGTAAGGATTTAGGGAATTCTTTCAAATACTTCACTTTCTCCTTAAGTCCTGAATAGCTCTTGAACATTGATCTTAAAGCGTAAGTAACAGTGCTCTGACCTTCTCATTATCTTCATGAACTCTTATTGTTGTACACAACATCACAGTGAGAGTTTCAGCTCTGAGTGGGTAATCTTTCTCAGCAAACATGAATGCATCCACTCCATCTGTTGTAGAAACATAATAAACTTCACATGAATCATAATAAAACCATTTAGTACCAGGACATGAACATGAGAATTTCCATAAATCATCATTAGTATCTGGTTCATAGAGCCTTCTTAGATTAACCCATAACTGCATTTCCTTCATATCTTTGAGATTTTTAGCATCAAACCTTTCTTGAACCAATCTCCACAAAGTATCCAGATCATGTCTGTCACATGCTTTGATGAGTTCTTCAAATTGAATGAATGATGAAGTTTCACCACCTAGCCTTGTAATCTTCCATGTTGGAGCAAAATTGCTAGCAGTAAACACTTCCCAATCAATAATAGGATGTCTGACTTGCAGTGGTTCAGGATAAAAATCTTCTTCTTCTATCAATATCATTCCAGACGTCTGTTCTTCAGTGAATTTCTCAGCTTGAACTTCTTGTTCTTCAGCAAATTTTGTCTTCTTAAATGTCTGAGGTTCACTATCTTTGGCCTTTCTCTTTAGATTATGATACCTTCTTTCTTCTTCTTCAGAGTCCATTGGAATAAAATCTTGGTCTTGCCTTTTAACTCTGTAGTAGATACCTTCAAATTTATCATCAGGCATTCCTTTGAACTGATGTCTTTTCCAGCCACCAACACTGCAACAATAATCTTTCATCAATGAAATCACCTGTGCCTTGGTTGGTTGTCTTGGTTTCTTTTGAACCTTCTTGACTGAAACAATAGCATCTTGAAGTGCTTGATTATTCTTCATCTGAATGATATCCTTTAATTGTGTTGTTCTATGTTCTTCAGTTAAAGACTTATCTGCAACTAGGTCAATTGCCTTTTTCTTGACCACTGGATCATTAGTAATCAAGAACTCAATCTCTTGTTCTGTAGGTACATAGCTGAACTCTGGAGTCTTTTCTCTGAATATTGTAGGTGGAACAGTGGAAACTGGATTTACATCCATTGGATCAGTGGTGTCCATTCTGCCCAGCCTTTTAGCCTCCATGAAGTCTGCAATCTCTATCTCCTCCAGTATTTTCTTATTAGCAACTTGATCTTCATTGATCTTTCTAGCAACCTCTGCATCATGAGCAATTTGAGCTTGTTCTTTCTTTGAAAGCTTCCTTCTTGTTTGCTCTTTGCTCTGCATAACTTCTTTTCCTTTCTTCTTCTTGATTTCTTCCTCTGCAGTGGTAATAGCTTGATCAGTAGTGGTAACTTCTTCTGCAGTGAGAATGAAATCAGTGGTTGCAGTACTGAAAATTTCTTGCTCTAGTTGTTGTTGAGGAACTTCTTGAGTATCAGCTTCCTCAGTAACACCTTCATCTCCAAAATCAATTCTCCTCCCCTTGGTTTCAGCATCTGTTTTCCTCCCCTATTTGGGAGAATTTCCCAAATCTTTATTGAAATCTTCTGAATCACCATCATCAGGTGAGGATGGAGATGATATCACAATCTTTGCAGTTTTCCTCTTCTGTTTCAGCCCCTGCAACTCATCCTTCAAGGTCTGAATCTCCTCTTTCAAATGTGTAATATCCTTGGCATGCTGCTTCTTTACTTGTGCCAAGTCTTGTTCCAGAGATTCAACCTGCTTTGCTAATTTGGTACAAAGTTCCATCAATTCCATTTGTTGCCCACTGCCCTCAACACTTCCAATTGTGTGACATGTTGGGAGAGGTGAATCATAGGGCACTGGTTCAGATTCCTCCCTAGTTGGACTAGAGTGAAGCCTGGAACCACCACTGCTTGTTCCTAAACCAAAAGGATCAGGGACATGCTATGTTGTAATGAGATAAGTTGGCTGTTTGTGCCTCCTCTCATAGGTGTGAGAAACTGGTGGAGTGTAATCAATGTTCGGAACAGTGATTATGGGTGAGTTTTGTACCTGTGAAATCTTTGCAAGCATTTGAGGTAAAAGAGGTGTAATAATCCTATTGCCATCTTTGTTCATGTTTTGAAAAACTTTAGGCTTAAAGCAACGGATTTTATAAACTCTTGTATGGGGTTTGCAGTTGAAATTCGTTTAACACTGCTTGCACAAACCTTGGATACATCAAAAAATTTGTTGAACTCTTTACATTGCCTTTCATACTTGTAAAAATATATTTTGACCAATTACAAATCGTATCAGTAGCTAGACAAACCAAAGGGTAAGCCATTGTTGAACTGAATTGTTCATAAGATGTTTTCTTAGGACTTAGGCAATGTAACAGAGTATGTATTAAAAATCTCCAATGAGGACAGAAACCACTCTTGTTGAAAGTAGCCTTTTTGTCAGTGGTATCATATCCCATGGATGCAAGATGTTCATGAATTTCTGGCATAGGTAATGTGATGATACCATTGAAATCATCCAATTGGAGAATTCTCCTCAAGGATGTCTCAGTAACATCAATTGTTACCCCGTCCACAGTGGCTCTAAGAGCATCCACTGTTTCATGTGTATCTCTATTTTCAATGGTTATGGAGTGAACAGAAGTCCAAAACTGTTTGATTTGTGAGATATAGATTGTGGGATTAAGAAGTAAAGCATACCTTATATGGGTAGTGTTAAGAAAGTCCACAATCTGATGAAAAACAAGGCCACTCTTGTCGTTTGACTTCTCCAAGTAGGCCACTTGGTTTTGCTCATCTGGAAAGGTGATTGGTGGCATAAAATCTTTTGATGAAAAATATATTATGTCAGTAAGAATTGAATAAATAACTCGCCAATTGAGAGAGAAAGATATATAGTGGTAGGGTTTAAGAGTTTTGCGCAAGAAAAATTATCTTAGGAAAAGATTTATCTTTAGAGGATAAATAGCAATTAGGAAAGTAGATAATCTTCTAAAAATTTACCCTATATATATGGAAAGCAATTTCTCTTCAACGGCTAGTAAAAAATTTGTTACTGACACACAGTTGTAATGGCTAGATCAACAGTGGTAAAAATAACACTGTCAGTGGAAACTGTAAACTAGCAGTGGTAATTTTTCACAAAGATTTTCAAAGAGCAGTGGTAAAGAAAAACATATGAAAATTGGAACTGCTCTCATTATAGTTTTTAGCAAACTACCAGCTATTAACGGATTTGATATGTCTTTACCATGAGTCGTTTGCTATGGACTAGCCAACTCTTAATCATAAAGAATATGGTGAGTTGATAACCATATAGTTTTTGGTAAACTATCAACCATAAACGGATTTGTTAAGTCTTTACCAGTAGCCATTTGCTCTGGACTAGTTGATTCTTATGTGGATTAGACATAGTGAATCAATAACCATTTGTTGTGTGTCTCAGATACACACCTTTTATGATCAACTCTCAGCCAAGATTGGTTATGTACCTGCATGTGTTAGCATAATACAAAGAATATGAATAACCAACTTGTTTTAACTAAAGTTACATTTAACCAAGCCACTATTCAAAAATATCTTTCCAAAGTCAACCCGATAATATCTATATTTACTCTTCAACCTACCAAAATAGGGAAGAATAAATATATTATTTAATGAACCCTTGTGATCGACTTTGCCTATATAAAGAGGCTCAGCACATCATAGTCTTTATCAAAACACATTCTAACTCACAAAATCCCTAAGCATCACCATGAGCAATCCTTCCAACATTATTGACATATCCTCTTATTCTGAGACAGAGATTGTGATCACTTCTGATTCATCTTCAGAGGCCTCAGGGTGGGCAGGTTACTTTCTACCCTGGGCTGCAAGCACGTCTTCCAAGAAGTCAACAAAGAAGACTACCAATCCTGCACCAGATGCTAGACCTGCACATGCCAGACCTGCACCTTCTCTTGAGTTCTACTCTAGTTCATCAGATGATGATGCTGATGATCAGACCTATTCCTTGTCCAAAGAGTTACCAAGGGCTCTGACAAAGGCATTGGAAACAGCTCTCTCAAATATGAAGCAGATATCCATACCAGAGAAGCCTGCAAGATTACCAAGGCCTCCTCCACAAGTTCTTGGGCTTGCTTGTCCAAGAATGCAGTCAACCTTTGAGAATAAAAGGAAGAGAGCAAAGAAGAACAAGCATGACTATCAGGGCAAGGGCAAGAAGCCAATGGAGTAGCTGGTGTAGGATGTAGGGATGTAGGTTGTTTTAGGTTTTAATCTTTTGTGTTTTGATGTTGGTTTTAAGCACTCTATGTTTGATGTAATGAACCTTTCTTATGGAATGATATTTCTCTGTTTTACTTTTTCCACTGTGAGAGTAACTTTTACCACTACTTGCATTATGGTTTCCACTGTTAGCCTTATATTCTGCATAAAAGTCATTGGACAACTAACAATACAAGCACTAAACAGCAACAGCTCCAATGTATACAAGTAATCCTTCAAACCTGCATATCAAAAACATAAATCACACACGGAAAGCATTGTTAAGATTAGCAGTGGTTAGAAAATAACAAGAAGTAGATAAAAATTGCTTCTGGCAGTGGTTAGACCAATACTAAACCACCCAGTCAATAGGTCAAGTCCAAGTCATTAATCCGGCCACCAAAGTCAAAGACTTCATTTACTCCTCAACAACTTATACCTTCCCCATATTAACTTCCTGATATGCACTTAGCTTTATTTAAGACATACCACACACATCTCACACAATCCAAAAATTTCTCTTTCAATAAATTCTTCCAAGATTCTCTCACTAAGAATGAGTAACTCAAACCCAATCAACCTATCAGACAGCTCCTCATCTGATCTAGTTTGGGATGAGTTTGTGTTGAACAACCCTGGTAGAGTGGAGAAAGAGGTGTATGAAGAAGTTTCTTCAAGGAAGAGAACTCATTTGGCCATGAGCACTACCCCTTCAGTTGCTGGTCCATCATCACTCCAACCAATGCCACATGATGCCATCATCAAAGAGGATAGCTCAGATTCCATGTCAAGCTATATTTCTCCATATGAAAGCACAGATGATGAAACATCTGCAACAGTCCTGAGTGTGCCTCCCCTTGCAGCAGTAATCCCTCCAGAAGAGCTGCAAGCACCACCTTCTATACCATTGTTGACACCACCACCACCAGAGGGTCCTTCATCATCCTCACCACCTGTCAGAAGAAATGTGATTGGGCTAGCATGCCCCAAAGTGTGGAGGGAGATTGATAGGAGAATGACGCCCAAAGTGATGCCAGAGTGGGCCTTTCCTAAGAAGCCTT
The DNA here is from genome assembly GCA_019973895.1 of Chrysanthemum seticuspe. Taxonomy (NCBI): domain Eukaryota; kingdom Viridiplantae; phylum Streptophyta; class Magnoliopsida; order Asterales; family Asteraceae; genus Chrysanthemum; species Chrysanthemum seticuspe. The sequence continues at coordinate 171,558,157 of BPTQ01000002.1, read as the reverse complement.
AGGTAGTAGTTGGTGGTTAGGTTGGTGTAGGGTTAGGGTAGAATGTGAAGCTTGTGTCATCAGTTGGTAGTTGTATGATGTTTTCTGTTTTCCATGTATGTAATGATGCTGGTTTGTCTGTAACTAATGGATGTACCCTCTGCACTTTGTGTGCAAATTTGTTTAATAATAATAAAAATCCATGTCTTTTGCTTTAAATTACTTGTATCATGCTGGTTGTAATTTACTTCCTTTATCTGCAAAAAGCTTTGTGTTGATTACTAGTTTTGATGACCCATTTTCCAGCAACTTTTCCATTAACTCCACCTCCAAAGCTGACATACTGTCCATCATAGTGTTCAAAATTTGAGAGATAGGACTTGTTGCCAGTCATGTGCCTTGAACATCTACTATCTGTGTAGCCTTGATCTGATTTCTTTGTCCTTGGATGTTCCTGTACATATAAGAAAGGAGTTAGTTTCCTTTGAGGACCCAAGCCATGATTGACTTGGATCTGCCTCGTGTATCAATATAATTAAATCTATCAAAGGTCATTGATACACCATTGGGATTGGTTGTTGAGGTATTTCCTTTAGGTTTCCATTCCCAATGTGCTGAGGCCTTCACAGCATTTCCCATGTTACCTTTACAACCCTTGCAGTGGGAACTTTTGATTGAGCAGTGGTAACTGCTGGTTTAGATTTTAATACCCACTATTGGTTATAGTTAACCCTTTTATCAGAAAAAGACCTTTTCCTTGTTTGTGCAGATTTTGCAAAAGTTGTTTTGATTTTTGCACTTGTAACAGGTGATTTAGGGTGAGCAGTGTTGACAGATTTAGTAGTGGCAAAGGTTTTAAGACCACTTCTTAGTTGAACAGCTCTTGGGATCATTTTGCTGTATGAATTAGGGTGTATTTTGTTTTGAAACTTGTTAGACTCCACCCTTTTATTCCCATGGACTTCCCTTCTCCCAACATGATAGTCACAATTAGCATGTAAATGATTAAAGCTACCACAGATATAGCATGCTTTATTGTACATCACAAAATCACTACCTAGTTGTTGAGATTTGGCATGATTCCAACTTCTCTGGTTACCCCTAGGAGCTGATGACTTGTTTCTATACATCTCAGCGTACCTTACAGTTGATCTAGGCTTGTTAACTTGTTTCCTAGGTTCCTCTATAATAGTATTAACAAATTTTGGGATAGAAGCCTCTACATTCCTTTTTAACATTCTCATCTACAACAGATGAGTCACTTGCACTTTCAAAAACATCAGGTTCATGCTTAACCTCTTCCTCACTTGTCACAAATTTGAGCGGACCATATTCACGAATAGGTTCCTGAAAATCTTCTAGGCCTGTATGAGCTAAATCTATGCCAGGAGGTGATGGAACACCCCTTAGTGGTGGAGGAACAATATTGTATCCCATACCAGACTTAACTTTACTACTAATTTGAGCATTCCAAATTTTATCAATTGACTTAGACTGATAATAACAGGTGTCAACAGATAAATTGACATTCTCATTTATCTTTTTAAGTTTTTCAAACTCTTCTTTTAGTGCCTCATTCACTGTTGTCTTATGATCTAACTCTCTTCTAAGAACAATCATATCATCATTATATTTTGACTCATTTGCTCTATAATGCTCTAGTTGTTTCTCTAATACAGATATGCCTCTTCTAAGATTCGTCACAGTATAATTAGCAGCAAACAACTCTATTCTTTGGTTTTCAAACTATTCATTAAGCCTTTCACATTCTCTAGAAGCCCTACATGTTTTAGAACAACTTTCAAAATTTTGTACCTCAGAGTCAGAGAAAGCCATGAGAGCATGTTCTGTAGACACAAGAGCAGCATCTGAAGGTTGTTCCTCTTGCTCATCAGCCATGAAACTCCAATCATAGCTTACACCATCAATTGCCAGCATTGCCTTTGGTTCTTCCACAATTGGTTCTTTCTTTTTCTTGTACCAAATAGACCTGTTGTCCTTCATCTTTGGTCTTCTGCATTCTCTAGCAAAATGCCCCAACTTGTGACAGTTGAAACACTCTACTTTCTTTTTATTGAACCCTGCAGTTTCACCACCATTGATGTGAATTGGCTTGCCAGTCTTCTTGTAGAATTTCCTAGCCCTCATGTTAAGGAGAGCTATTTGCCATTATATATCCATATCCTCCAAGTCGTCTTCATCAATTTGCTCTATGTCTTCATGAGTTAATATAGAGCCATTAACTTGAGTGGAGATAAAAGCATAAAAGGTAGGATCTCCAATACCAGCAACCTTCTTCTTTGAACCTGCAGTGGTAACACTAGCATTACCAGTGGAAACAGTAGAACCAGCAGTGGCAAAATCATCATTGTCATCTTTAGAATCATCACTGTCAACAGAGGTTGACAACAATGCCAAGCTGCTAGAGCTTGTACCAAGTTTCCCTGCCTTCTTCAATCTTTGTTCAATGAGTTTGAAGTTGTTGTAAACATCATTGAGCTTCATAGTTTCAATTTCTGGTTTATTTTCCCAGACTGTAACATTAGTATGAAACTCAGTAGGCAAACTTCTTAGAAACTTCAAATTGAGGTCTTCCTTTTCTACCTCAATGCCAAACACAGTCAGTTGTGTGAAAATCTTCTGGAGTTTGGTGAAGATGTTGTCAAGTGAGTCATTGCTTGAAGCAGAAAAGTTTTCATAACTTTTCTTCAACAATGTCTTTTGTGTCTTCTTTGTAGCATCATTGCCACCAAACACTGAGCATATCTCTTCAAAAAGTTCTTTTGCTGTCGTGTATTTACTGAAAGCAATGATCTGGTCTTTAGGAAGAGTCATTAGTAACAAACTTCTGGCCTTCAGGTCATTCTTCTTCTTTGCTCTTTCATCATTAGTCTCAGGTACAGAAACTGTTACAACTTTTGTGTCACCAACTTTCTCAGTCTTCTTCACAGACTTGAAGGAATCACCAGTTAAGATGATTTCCCATAGAGCATAGTCTTGTATGAGAAAGTATTGCTCAATCATTATCCTCCACATCTCAAACTCATTAAGTTTGAGCTTAGGAAGCCTTGGAGCAGAGTTGGACTGGTTGTTTTTCATCTCCATTGATTTGAGTGAGTTGGTTAAGCTTATTCCTTGGATCTTCTAAATCAAAGTATCAAAACCTTCGCTCTGATACCACTTGATGGATCTAAACACACACCTTGTGTTAGTGATACTTTGAGTTATATTAATAAGCACGTGGAATATACTTAGTAATACTTAGAAGATAGATTATATGATGTAATGTAAATAAGAACAGTTTAACACAAAGCTCCAATATTATTAAGAATAATACGAGTGATCTTTCTTATCACTAGGGTTACACCTTGAAGCTTACGTGAGTATTTCGTACTCTAAACAATGACCTAGGATCTCCTTTCATAGCACAAGGAGTCCTTTACAAGATAAGTATAATGCTAACAATATAGAATATACACAAGATCTTTTATATACTTATCAATACACGGATACATAATAATTATCCTAATAGCAGTGGTAATAATGTACTGGCAGTGGTAATGTGTTTCCACTGCTAGTGTAATCTTTAGCAGTGTCTTCCACATCTTATCAGTGGTAACTGTTAGCTTTATTCCTAACAGAGTCATGCTCGGAATCGGTCCTTGGTAGTCCAGCATCTGTCTTGTAGTTACGTTGATACCTTTGTAGAAGATGTTGACCTTTTGCTGGCTGTTTAGGTCATGAGTTGGACACTTGTAGAGGAGATCGTTGTGTCTATCCCAAGCTTGATACAATGTTTCATCGTCATCTTGTTTGAAATTATGGATCTCCATTAGCTGATTAGATATCTTCAAAGGAGGACAATATCTTTGGATAAAATTCTTCTTTAGGAGAGCCCGTGTATCAACTGCCCCGGCAGGAAATCTTTCAATCCATCTTCTTGCTCCCCCAGTAAGAGTCATGGGGAACACTCATAGCATAACAGCGTCATGAGAAACACCAAGAATGTTGAAAAGGCTTGAGATGTACAAGACATTCTCAATGTGTTCATACGCATCTTCTTCCCTGTTTCCCGAGAAAGGGTTAGCACGTAGCTCCCTCATAAAATGCTCTTTCATCTCAAAACGGACATTAGCTCCAATAGTCGGCCTTACGAGCCCCGGCTCTTGTTCGTTCCTTGTCAACGCCAAATATTCCTCAATAGTGAGGTCATCAATGTTAACAACTTCCATAGTACCTAAAACTTGAAAAGAAATCGTGAGAAAATGAGAAAATTCAAAACAAAACAAAAATGAAAGACTTAACAAAAATCCTAATATAACTCCCCCGCAGCGGTGCCAAAAACTTGATGCATGTTTTACTGGCCAAGTTTTAATATTTATAACTGTCTCGTTTACCTATGGTCTACCTTATGCACTTACGGGAAGTGTACCCGATCGTGTGTAGTGTAGTAATCGGTAAAACCGAGGTCATCCCAAGAGCTATGTGAGCGGATTCTAATTAAGTCTGGGTGTCACAGGTTTAAATGTTTTAAGGTTTGAAATGATTAATTAACTAATAAAGCAAGAAATGAAAGAAAGCAAATAAAGGCAAAGGTTGTGATCAATAGAGGAGAAGTGTTCTAACCTAGTTACTCATCCTATCTAATTATGTTCACGTCTAATTACTTCCAATTGCTTCAAGTGGGGGTTTAGGTCGCTAGGACAGTATTTGGTCAGTTCGTCCTAACCTATCAGCAAAGGTTTCCACCGGAGATCAAGCTACTACCCTTGAAAGTCCAGCTGTTTTTATCCCCCTAAGCCAAGTCATTAAGTTCCGCTACATGCAAGATTCATAACAATGAGTGCCCGGGCGCTAGCATCTTAGACACTCATCCCTAACTTCTTAAGTTCATCCGGACGGCAGGTGATCATTTGGTCAGTTCGCACAAGCGAAGAAGGGTCATCAGTTGGTCAATTATTACCCTTCCCACTCAGTCTACCTACTTAGGGTCAGTTGATCAATTCTCCTAAGAAACTAGACACTACTGCCATTCAAAACTACCGAAACAAGGGTAGCTACCAACAAACTATTGATACACGTACAACGCGCTTTCGGGGTCAAAGGAAACTTCCTTTTCTTCGAGCAAGTTTTTCAACCACCTAGGCAGTGAACCTAATCGTTGTAGTGTAGTATTAGGGTAAGCCTCGGGATTGATATCGTTCTTTAGAGGAATAGGAATGCTAGTGAGAAATTACTACGCTAAGGTTGGGGTTGAGGAAGATTATTTTTTATCTTTTTTTTATATTTTTTAGAAAATTGAAAGGTACGAATCTCGGGGTATTGGATTTAGGGGTGGTATTTCTACCGATTACTCTACTATTGTCTATTCTAATTAATTGAGCTAAGGGGTAGTCTATGTCTAATTGATGTGTGCTCGTATGATGATTAAAGATGTGTTTACCTAGATGATATTACTCCCTAGTTATCTCCTATTGATAGTTGAATTGTCACGTCCTTATTCTTAACGCGTTGTGTCTTCTAAGGTCGTAGGGTATGCTTTCTTCCCTAACTCTTTGAGACTACCTTAAGGTTATTGCCTACAAAATCTCTAGGATTCCTAAACTAACTCTAAGGTTATCTTTGGATTTTTAAGCCTACAACAACTCTAGGCGATTATAAACTAATGTTCACAAAGATTACTCAAGCATTAAAAACACAACGATGGCCTATTGCAATCCTAGGCCAAGTACAATTAATATAAGAGACAACCAATCAATATTCAATACCTAGGTTTCATAGATCTAAGCAAACACACAAATAAATTAGCCAGACATGGTGAACATGCAAGCATACACACATATAATTGAAGACATAATTGAATCAATGAATTAAATTACTTATCTTGTTGTAAAATAGGGTATGAGAACCCTAAGATACTACCCAAGACAGCCAAAAATCGTTATTAGGTTTTACTCCACAATTCTACCTCTCTAAAAGTCTGAAAATTCGAATTCTATATATAGAGTTACAACTGCGACGGCGTCACTCTTTAATTGTGACGTCATCGGATCACCGCCATTAGGGTTTCGTCTTGACCATGTCAACTTTGTGACGACGTCACCTTGTGGTTGCGACGCCGTCGGCTTCATCTTCTGACGCCGTCGGAATCTGAATCTAGGTCGTCTGAGTTGTGACGCCCTACTCTTTAAAGCCTGATGCCGTCAGGTACAAAATAGCAAATTCTCTACTTAGTCGTCACAATTTTGGAGCATGTTGCGACGGCGTAGCCCTTTGACTGTGACGCCGTCACCTTCAATTCCAGCAGCTTGAGTGTCTCGATCTTGACTTTGGCCATTTTCTTCATATATTCACGCATTTTCGTCCAAATAAGTGTCATTCCAGCATTTTGCCTTCAAGAGACCTAAAAAGTGAAAAGGAACGAAATTAAGCAGTAACGGATATAAAAGTAGTCGATTAAGGGCTTAAATGACCCCTCAAAAGTGTACCTTTTAAATCCTTATCAAATATCCCTACACTTGGTATTTGCTTGTCCTCAAGCAAATGTGCTTTTGGCCAATTAATTTATAAGTTAGGGGTCATGAAGCATTAGTTTAGAACAATTCACAACAAGTATAAGCCCTACAAAAGTCATAACAAGCACGGAAATTACATACTAGCACCTCACAAGTGGTGTTTGGATACTCTCATCTCTCGGGTGTATATGAAATATATCAAATTAGAAATGGAAGATAAACACTCATTAACCGGTCCTAGTACATAGATTACCATAGGCTTTAGACTAGATCAAACCTCTATCGCTTTGGCATAAGCACCTAGGAAAAACTATCTAAGAGGTCTTTTAAAGGGTTGTAACGTTAGGCTTACGGTAGGGAAACAAAGGGTTTGGTTGGATAGGCGATTTAATGGTGGAAAGTCAAAATTCTTTATGTTACAAGCATGAGAAGAATGGCGTTGCTAAGCCAAGACTCGACACTCTAAACGCAAGATAACTTTGAAACAAACAAACATAAATTTAAAGATATATGTAGGATGGTAGCCCGTATATTTTTTTCAATTTTTTTTTCTTTTCTTTTCACTCTTCTTTTTCGATTTTTTTTTCATACACTTTTACTCTACCATCCTCTACGATAACATCAAAATAATAGGGATTTATAGGCACATCCCTACACTTGAGTTTTTTTATTACTCTAACACTAATTTGACCCGAATTGAAAAGATCAAAACACTTGGAGTACATTATTACGTAAATAAAGGGAATTTAAATTTAACGTTCCTTCCCATTACTTCATAAAATTTAACTTTTCCCATGAGTCCCAATCGTCCCAAAACTGTATACAAAGGATATGACTCGACTTAGCAACTTATGCAAGTAACTAGATAATTGAACTAAGGGTTTAGTATGATAACAATAATGCACTAAAAGTGAGTGCATACAAGGTAGGCTAAGGCGATTTGGGTGTACATTTGGGGGTGGATTGTAAACAATGCTCTTCATTGATATTCCGGAAAACCGAAACATCACGAGAACCGCGAAAATGATACGCTCTGAGGGGTTCGTGTACTAAAGATGAGTACAATGCAAGGGTGTGGGGGAATTACTCAACCGATGTGGAAGAAGTAATTATAATACGGGTATCAAACAAGGGTTATCCTAATGCCTCTTATCATTTAGTTATTCCTAACTACACAAGTGTAGTCTCACTAGCGATCTCGGGATGCATCACAAAACAAGTTCTAGAATCTATTATACTACCGGTACACTCTCTAAGCATTAAAGGTGAATGCTTTAATTCCTACAAATTTAAGGGTGAACCTCACATTTTTTTGGGTGGAATTTAAGTGGTAAAGGGTTTTGTGCTAGTCATGTAACTTTCTATCCATGAGACGTTTTATTAAGAATAATGGCCCACTCCTACATGTCATGAAAAATTTTAAATTTGGTGCCAAAATTACCCTAACCGATATTTCTCATGGTTTATTACACAAATGAAATTGGACAAGGCAAATAGTCAAGGATAAGCATAGTTTCAAAGTTCCCGTTTTATTTTCCCTCCCTACACTTAAACTGAACATTGTCCCCAATGTTCCCCGAAAGTATCAAAGTTATGATAATTGAAGGTAATTAAAACGAAAGAAACTAATACTTCTCTGATTAGCTCGGTAGGATCCGTGTGAAGTAGTGGTTAAATTCTTCTTCAAGAAGAATGTATGCGTGAAAAGCTCCTTTTAATCTTATGTATCTTCTTCTTGATAAATAAAACCTGCACACTTTAAGAAAACAAACGAAACCTTCGCGTAAAATCAGCGGTAACACTATATATGACTCTACTATACTAGGATATAATGCTTGTGGAATGGATGTTTGCAGATTTTCTGGAAAATTAAGACCTGGAAAATTCCAAGAATTTATAAGTAGCATAGAAAACGAGAGAAAAAGATAAGCTGTTTCTGCTCCTCCTGACACCGTCAGGTTACGATCTTGACGCCGTCAGGTTATCCTGACAGAAACTGGTCTGCTGCGTTTTTCTGGAAAATTTACATCTTTAGAATTTGAAAAAATTTCAGCAAAACATCTATTATGACTCGATACAAGCATTGACTCTAACAAACACACATGTATATCTTTTTCAAGAATTGTAATTCTCATGTTCACGTTCTTTTTTAAAAAAAACATGTGTAATCTTCCCTACACTTATCCTTTTTGTAAAATACCTTTATATGTAATTAAGACGAGGTTAAAGACAAAATAAAGCATTTTCACAAATTCAAACATGAGAATAAACAATCAATAAAAAGATATACGACATACAAACAAGCAAACAATTAAGCATGGGTTGCCTCCCACGAAGCGCTTTTCTTTATTTATGATTCTTGTAGCTAGACTCGAAGTCGTGCCCCTACGTTCCTCTTATTTTAGAAGCCCATTCGATTTCCTTAACTCTTCTCTCATCACGAATATACTCAGGGCCTAACTCTAGAAAAGCGGTGTAGTAAACCTTGTTCTCCCAATCTACTTCAAAGGCCGGAATGTTGTCTACATCTAGATCGTCAATACCCTCAAACTTCTCATTTTTGTAGGGCATTTCATACTTAACACATTCGGTCCCGTTTGAGAACTTGGCTATTCCTTCCTCTTGATCATAAACCATCTTAGATTCCTCAATAAATGGTCTCCCAAGTATCACATCTCCTAAAAACCCATCAATGATGGCCTTAACATTTTCCAAGATCATAAAATCACACCTATATGTGAAGTTATGTAACACCCCGACCCGACAAGGGTAAAGATATCACAATACGGTTTCATATCAGAACTTTAAATACTATACAATAGCGGAAGCCTTTACAAATTATTCAAAAAGGAAACATAAATAGCTAAAACTTCAAAATAAATCTAAGATCTCTATGGTAAAGTCTTGCTCTCAGCTCTACTCTCAAACCCAGATCAGCTATCCCATAAGCTCATCTTGAATGCTAAATACCTGCCGCAGGAAAAGAAAAGTGCGGCTGAGCTTACAAAGCCCAGTGAACGGATATAACGAAAACAAAAGCTAAACAAAACAAATATACGAATAACGAAATCAAAATAAAATAATGAGAGATCTTTTAGGATTCTGCAGAAGCACAAATATACAGAAATCCAACAACCACATAACAGTTTAACATCACAAGCACATCAATGACACAAACACGAACACATCAGAACAACCAAACACATTTCATACCAAAATAACAGATTACAGAAAGTCTAAAGCTAACGGAAAACACTTTCTAGTAAAATAAACATGGCATTCATACAAATCAATTAATCAACATTAATACTCTTAATTCAATAATATAGCAGCGGAAATAGCAGACAGGTCATGGCAGACATAATAGCTAAACCAGTTCTCAGATCAAATCCTAACTTTAGCAGAGTATAAACATGGCATGTCACATACGCAGACAGATAATTAACCTTCAAAATACTCAACTATACACTAGCACATTCATCTCGCAGATCAACACATTCACGTAACAATAACAAATCATAATATCAGATATACGAATCATGTAACAATCTTATCCTATCATGGCAATTAATAATCACTTAAACAAATACGTCAAAAGCACATTCACTAACATATCATATCAGAAATATCTTTCTTCTTCAAAAGGTAACATCAGAAAATATATGGAGTAGTGTTGGATCGATATACTTTAATCAAACTAAACTAGCTTGTTAAGGTTTAATAACCTCGGATAAATCCTAAGTTATTAACAAAGAAACACTGAGCAATCTTTATTAAGTACGCGGAATTTACTTAACAAAGCTAAAAAGAAACTTTATTAATAAAACTCTAAATCTGCTTATTATGCAGATACTCTAATACAACTCTAAGATATTCGAACTTTTCTCTAAACTCTTGATTCGTAAACTCTAAAACTCTTTTTCTGAAATCGTACCTCTAATGCCAATCTAGGAGTCCTTTTATAGGCTCAAGGATATCCTAGTCGGTTTACAATTGATAACCTTGTACGATAAGTAATCTAAACATGGAATACAATACTTTCCATAAACAAATATAACAGATCTTCTGTCCTAGCAGTACTTTGACTTCACCATGCAGTACTTTGACTTTGTCTTTAGCAGTACGTTGACTATTTAACTTCTTCCAGTACTTTGCAGCTTACAGTACTTTCATATCTTCAGTACTTTGATATCTTCAGCACTTTCATATCCCAACAATCCTCCCCTAACTTGAATTCTACTTGCTTGACTTCAAGTTCCTTTGTGAATATATCTTTAACAGCTTCATCTTAAAAATGGATTGTTCTTTAGTCTTTAGATTATATCTCTGTAGAATCTTGTGCTCTTGTCAAAGTATCTCTTAGAATTGTTTTCATCACATCAGCATTCAGCAATCTCCATCTTTTCAGCAACACAGCAACATATGACAATGTGTACAATAATTCAAGTTTAAGTTGCATACTATTCTCATCACATCTAAGTGAATCATTGAAAATTCAATGGATTTAGAACTCTTTACCAAAGCCATTATCTTTGGAGTAGCCAAATGTTTTGGTGTGTAAGACCATGGTACATTGATAACCATATGATTTTTAGCAAACCACCAGCTATCAACAGATTTGTTTTGTCTTTACCAAAAGCTGTACCCTTCTGGACTAGTTAGTTCTTTTATCTAATGGTGAACTAATTACCAATAATGGTTTTTCCACTGCCTTTACCACAAGCCATTTCTTGTGGGCTAGCCAACTCTTCACATTACTGATATGGTGAGTTGATGACCATCCAACTTATTAGCAAGTTGTCAACTAAAAACGGATTTGATATATCTTTACCAGAGCCGTTTGCTCATGGATTAGTCAATCCTTTTGTAACCATGGTGGATTGATAACCTATTGATGTTATCATCACAAAAACCATTTATTCAACCTTTATTTCAGAAAATATTTATTATTTAGCAAAAGGTTTCTTCTAAAATTCATTTAACTGGTTTAATACAGCAAACAGTACTTTGATGAAAGTACTGTCTGACTATCAGTACTTTGAATAAAAGCACTGTTATATCAAAAAGTATTTATTCAAAAATTCGTACCAGTTATAGATCATTCTCAGCAATGGTAGTCCAGTCTATAAGCAAATTGATAACCATGCAAGCAATTTCATCAGCCTCTTCTACTTCCAATCCATGCTCAAGCATTCTTCTCATGAGCTCAACAGTAAGAGGATATCTTCTTTCTGCAAACATGTGAATCATTGTTCCATTTTCTAACTCCAAGACATGAACTCCAGATTCTCCAAAGAATCTCCAGCAAACTATCTCCCAGTTTTCTTGATCCTTCCAAATATCATCAGTACTCTTTTCATCAGTTTCCCACATAGTTATGAGATCCCCATGTAAAACCAATCCAATCCCTTCTAACGGATTATCTTCAAAATAAGTCTTCACAGCATGATATAAGTAGAATAGATCTACTCTGTCTATAATATGCAGCAAATCCCATAGCCTTTTAAAAACTCTGAAACTTTTATCTTCTTTGTGAAAAACCATATAATCTCCATTCTTAGATTTCTCAACTTTGAAAGCACTGATCTTTGATCTGTTCATCTTCATGTCATTATCTTCATCTGTATAATCAAAATCTACCACTCTGAGATAATTCTTCAATTCATCACTAGTCTCAGATCTTAATTCAACCTTCTCTTTCTTTGAAAACTGAACATCTGTAGCTTCAGTTTTTCTTTTCCTCTTTAAGCTTTTCTTCCTTTCAGCTTCAGTCCAGAAAGCTTCATCTCTAAAATCTTTAATGCCTGCAACATCTTTCTTATAAGCTTCTCTCTCAGCATCATATAATCTCTTCATATCCACATAATTTAGCTTCTGTAATCCTTTAAATCCTCTGCTTTTGAGATATGCCATCATTGCATTCCTTTCTTTAGCTAAATTAGGTCTTCTTGACATGAATCTAACAGGTGTTGGAGACTGTAACGGTTCAGCAGTTTCAGCATCCAATTCATCTTGCACTTTTTGAGCTGCTTTTCTATCCAAAGCTTCTTGAGCTTCTCGTTCTTCTCTATCTTTAGCATTTATTTCTTCTTGAACTCTTCTAGCTGCAGCTTCATTCCTTGCAACTTCAAATGCTCTAATTTCTGCTAAAGTAAGCTTCTTTTTCTTAACTTCAACCAAAACACCTTTTCCCTTGTCTTTTGGATCAATTGCAGGTTGATCAGTTTTTGGTTGTTCTTCTTCTTGTGCTTCTCTAATAGTAACACCTCCTCTTGGTTGTGACAGATCAAGAATTGTAGCAACTAATTCATCATCACTTGGTGAATGAATGGGTTTAAATCTAGCTTCCTCCTCTTCCTCTATAACAGTTGTAGAAGGACCAGCTTCTTCTTCAAAATTCAAAACCCTTGGAGTTATTACTTCTTGTCTGAAAGTTTCATGAAAAGCAGTACTTTCATGTTCAGTACCTTGATCTTCAATAATTAGTTCTTCAGTACTTTGAGGTTCAGTCTTTTCTTCAGAACTTTCAATATGAACCAATTCTTCAGTACTTTGAGATCCACTCTCCTTGTTATCATCTTCTTTCTTATCATGTTCTTTCTCCTTATCATCTTCTTTCAATTTCTGTTCTTTAAATTTCCTCCCCAAATAGACAGAAGATGACTTAGGAACTTTCTTACGTTGTAATTCCTTACGAAGTGCTTTTCGACGTTTGTTCTCCTCCTTAACCCATAAATTGAAGCCTTGAATATAGGGTTTAACAAAATTTCTCAACCAGAAGTAATTTCGCTTTAACTTCCTAATAGTTTTAGCTTGTCGCTCAACAGTCTTATTCAACCTAGCAAGCGCCTTTGTCAAAGCATAGTTGTCCATAGTTAAACCTTTACGAGGTATAGAATGAGCATCACCTTGAACTTGCGAATGTTCCTCTGAACCAGAAACAAATGGTGGAGGAGATGGAGTAGGTGTTCTCTCAATCTCTGCTTGGACCTCAGGACTTGGAGAAACATCACCCTGTAGAGATGCAGTACCTTCACGAGAAGCAGTACTTGCAGATGCAGTACCTTGTGAGGCAGCACTTTGTGAAGCAGTACCCTGTGCAGAAGCAGTACCTTCACTTTCTTCATCCTCTTCAGCACGTACAGCTTGAACAACTTCCATCATGGAAGTAGTTAAGGGAATATCTCCACCTCTGAATAAATCACTGCGCCTAGCCATGAAAGTATAGATTTTGGCTTGTTGCACAATAACAGGTAGTAAAGCAGTAGGTTTGGGAACATCAGCCAATTGCTTGTTCAAGAAAACCTGTATAAACCTTGGATACATTAACCAAGTAGCCCCAGATGATATATGAGAGAGCATTCCATCCAAAATAAGTCGTGAAAAATTAAATACTCTGTCCGTAGATAAACCAACCACTGCAGATGCAATATTTGAACCAAACTGCTCCCAAGAAGTGCTTTTAGAACTTATGCAGTGGAGCAAGACATGGATCAAAAACTTCCATTGAGGACAGAATAAGGCCATCTTAAAAGTTTGTTCAGTCAAAGAACCTTCATAACCCAGATTGCTAAAAGTATCCCAAATCAATTGCTTGTCAAATCTAATAGCCCCATCTTCATCTTCAAATAATAAATCTGCACGAATAGAGGCTTCTGTGATCTTGATAGTGCGACCAGCAACAGTTGATCTAATATAGTATTCATCCTCCTCCATATTCTCTCTAGCATTAGCCCAAAATTCTTGAATCCATGGCTCTATTATATCTGGCTCAACCAAAAGAGCATAACTAATAGGCGACCCAGTAAGATAATCAATGATATCATAAAACGCCACATTTGCCTCAGTCTTATCCAAATTAGCCACCATATTGTGCTTCGAAACAGTTAAACGATTCACCATCTTTGAAAGAGTGAGCACAATAGAAAGATTGTATCGAATAATAAAGAGATGGTAATTGGAAGTTATGTATGGAAAAGATATGTAGTAATAATATGAGAGGGAAAATCGGAAAGTAGTTATTTATAGGTGAGATTTGAAAAATCACAGCCTAAATAACAAAGTTACCGTTATTACCAATTGCCCATCAATATTACCGTTGGAACAGTACTTTAATACGACAAACAGTACTTTCCACATAAGCAGTACTTTCCCAAGCAGTACTTTCTCAAGCAGTACTTTCAGGAAATACAGTACTTTGCCAAATGCCTTCACAAAAACTAAATATAAACTAACATCCTCCCCTCAAGCAATACACAGGACTATATCTAACACCTTTATAGTCCTCCCCTTAAACATAGCTTAGTAGTTAATCATTCCAATGCTCACGACCAAGTGATTGAATCGTGACACATCAAAACAAAGTACTGACAACTGGTGCAGCAGTACTTTGGTTGAAAGTACTGTCCAAAGTACTGTAAGGGTACTCGACAGTCTTGTTCTTCTTCTTTGCCTCTTCATAAGCTCTCCTTTGTTCATCAGTGTAAGAATGTGCTAATACATCTTGAAGAAGCATCTGATTAAGTTCCTCTTGAATAGATTGATCCTCAGCAGATAATGAGGATTGTGGTGCATCAGTACTTTGTTTTGGAGAAACAGTACTTTTCTTAGGAACATCAGTACTTTGGTTTGAACTCATAGGATCTTTATCAGGAACAGCATCAGGTCTAATATGAATATCATGAACAACATACTGAATATCTTCTTCAATGTGTAAAGGTTGATTTTCTTCTCTAACAGGTACATAATTCATTGAAGGAGATAAAATCTCAAGATCAAACATCCAATCAGGACCCTTCCCTTTCTCATTGTCTTGATCTTCTAAAAACTCAACATGAAGACAATCTTGAATCTTCTTAGTAACTCTGTTGTAGACTCTAAAGCCTTTACTGTTAGTACAATATCCCAATAAGTAACCTTCTTCAGACTTGCCATCAAACTTCCCTAGATTATCAATGGTGTTCAAAATAGTAAGAGGGCATCCAAAAGGCTTCATAAAACGAATGTTGGGTTTATTACCCATCAGCAATTCATAGGGTGTCTTCATCTGTGGTTTTGTGACAGAAACTCTGTTGAGTACATAACATGCAGTACTTATAGCTTCTGCCCAAAATTGAATAGGAAGATGAGAATCTGCTAACATGGTCCTTGCAGCTTCAATCAAAGTTCTATTTTTCCTCTCTGCAACACCATTTTGCTGTGGTGTTATAGCGATACTAAACTCCCTTTTTATGCCTTTATTTGCACAAAAATCATCCATAGGCTTGTTCTTGAATTCAGTTCCATTGTCACATCTAATACCTCTAACCTTGAGTCTTAATTGGTTTTCAAGTGCTATTATAAGAGTTTGAATAGCATCAAAGGTATCATCCTTAAAGCCCAAAAAGAAAACCCAACTGAATCTACTACAATCATCAGTAACAACCAAGCAGTACTTCTTCTTATTTAAACTTGCCACAGAGACAGGTCCAAATAAATCCATGTGTAATAGCTCCAATGGTTCTCTGATATTTCTTTCATCAAGCTTCTTGCAGGAAGCTTTGTGTTGTTTACCCTTCTTGCATGCCAAACATGATTGATCATTCCTGTAAGTCTTTGAAGGTAAACCTCTAACTAAATTGCCTTTGACCAGTTTGTTGATGTTCTTGAAATTCACATGGCCTAATCTTCTGTGCCATTGATGTGCCTCTTCAGATGTTGCCTTAGCCACCAAGCATGTGGCTCTTCCATAAGAATGTAGACTCTTCATGTCTAAACTGTACACATCATTTGTCCTTGGTACTCTAAGTACTACCAAGTCATCATCAACAGGTTTGAAGTCAGAAGAAAGGATAAGACATTATGTGTCAGTGAATAACACAGGATGCTTTTTATCACAAATTTGAGAGACTGACAACAAGTTGAACTTCAGCTCCTTCACATATCTGACATTCTCAAAATCAATTCTCCCAGCTTTAATTGTTCCTTTCCCTGTAATCCTTCCTCCATTGGGATCATTCCCAAATGCAACTTTACCTCCACTAATACTTCTAAAATCAGACAGGATTTCTTTATCGCCTGTCATACTTCCAGAGCAACCACTATCCACAATAAGATGATCTTTAAGCTCCTCTTCTGGGTTGCCCTGCACATAAAGAAAAGAGTTAGAAATTTTTAGGAACCCAAGCCATTACTGACTTGTGTTCCCCTTGAGAAGTTACAAACTCAAATTCCTTGAGTATGTAATTCTCACTATCTCTCAGTTTATGATCCAAAATTATCTTTTGATGTTTAGCATGTGGATTTTCAAAACTCTCTGGTTTTTCAACATAAATTTCTTTTACCAGATTATTAGCCTTTTCTCTTGACACAAAAACATCTGATTCACTTTTTGTTGAACGTCCTGTATGTCTCCCAACAGTTCTTTCCCTTTTAACCCATTCAGTTTTAACAGGAGGTTCTTGTGATCTAGATCCCCTATATGAACTGTGATAACTTCTAGGTTGATAATGAGTCCTCCTAGAATTTCTATCCCAAGTATGGTTTTCAGTACCTTGTCTCTGAGCAGTACTTTGGAAAGTACTGTGAGATACTGAAGTTCTTCTCTGATGTGGGTATCTATGGTCTGGTGTGAAGTTTCTGTGATTAACCTTATTAGAATTAGTCCAAACTGGTTTGTGCTCTCTAGGTCTCTGATTGTTAGACTTATTTCTTGAAAACTTGCTTAGATATTCTGAGTGTCTGTTACAATCTTTGATTAAGTGAGTAGGACTATAACACACAAAACATAGTTTTTGACCCATATGACCAAAGTGATTTCTTCTATGTCTATGCCCAAAATTGTTTTGCCTTCTTGAGGACTGATAAAATTTGTTTTGACCAAAATTATCCCAAAAAGGTTTAGCAGTACTGTTTTGAAAAGGTTTTGCAGAAGGTACTGCTTGTTGAGCAGTACTTTGATTTAAAGGTACTGCTGGATTTTGAACATTGTTTTCAACAGTTTCTTTGGGTTTCTCAGTTCTAGATTTAGCAATTAGCTTATTCCTGAACTCTAGACTATCTACTCCATAACGAGAAACATCAGGCCTAGAGGGGTGATGACTAATGGGATGAGGAACAGCATGATAACCATTGTCTTTCTTAGGAGGTGGTTCACTTACTGAGCCTTCATTACTAGATGAATCTAAATAGTTAATGAGCTCATCATCACTAGTAGTTATATCCTCAAAATCACCATCATCCTGATCACTAGGTTGATTTTCTTCTACAGTACTAAAGTCCATTCCAAATCCTAAGCCTGTTCTAATGTAAGCCCTTCTCTGTTTTTCAACATACTGAACATGGGACAGACCAGACTCTTTCCAAGCATCAAACTTAGCTACCAAATCATCTCTTTCCTTAGTTAATTTTTCAATTTCAGCAATTTTACAGTTTAGTTTCCATTCACTAAGTTTCAACTGATAATCCTGTTGTTCATATTTTTCAGCCCAAGCCATTTCATTATTTTCATGTGTTATGATTTTAGCTTCTATTGACTCTAAAGTGATTTGATAACCTGCTACCTCAGACCTAGCCCTAATACAATTATCTCTTTCAATCACATAACTGTTAAGTAATTTTTGATAGAATTCATAACAGTTTGAGCATACCTCAGAGATAGGAGACTGAGTTGGTGAAGTAGCCACCATAGCAAGAAGAACAGGATCATCTTCACTTTCTTTGCTCCAATCAAATCCTCCAAAGCCATCATCAGATTCCAAAACAGCATGTTCAGATTCTTCATCAAAAGCAGTGCTCCAGTCCAATGCTTCCACTGTGTCTTCAACTGCATCTTCCACTGCTACCATACAGTAAGTTACCGGTTCATCATCAAACTCTTCACTCCAGTCAACCTTTGATAAATTCTCTTGAGCAACCAACGCCTTTGTTTCAGTTATTGGAATTTCCTTGAGCTCAAGTTTAGGCTTCTCAGATGTTCTGTTTGCTTGATACTTAGCAAACCTGCACTCCCTTGCAAAGTGACCAGTCTTTTGACAATTGAAGCATTCAATTTTAGATTTGTCAAAAGTTATTCCTTGTTTTGGTTTAAAATCAATATTTTTGCCTGTCTTCTTCATGTACTTCTTGATTCTTGCAGTGATCAAAGCAACTTGCCACCTGATATCAATTTCCTCAAGTGCATCTTCTTCAATCTGTGCTAGATCCTCTTCATAAGTGACAGGTAAGCTTGCTTGTTGTGCAAAGAAGGAGCACACAACTTCATCTGAGTTCAAAGTGGTTGATGGTGGGGCCTGCTGAGTATATGATGGGGGATTGTAAACAGCAGTACTTTGAGAAACAGTACTTTGAGGAGAAGCAGTACTTTTGGAAGTACTGCTCTTCTTTTCAGATGATAGAAAAGCAATACTGTGAGATTTAGAATTTGGTTGACCACTCATCTCATGTTCATACACCTTCAATTGATGATAAAGATCATCAAAGTCCATAACCTCCAGTCCTTGTTGTCCTCTGATCATAGTAGCAATCACATGCCATGTAGATGGCAAACTCCTTAGAAACTTTAAATTAGCATCCTCAACTGATACTTCTGCCTTGTATAACTCCAACATGTTGAGGAGATTCTGAAACCTATCATATGCAGCATCAAGACTCTCTCTTTCTCCTACTGTGAATGTTTCAAACTGCTGTTTCAGCAAGTTTCTGTGCATCTTCTTAGAGGCTTCATTCCCTCCAAATCTGGTCTTGAGAGCAGCCCAGAGCTGCTTAGCATCTTTAGCATCGTGAAATTTAAGAAGATGACCATCTGGAATGGCAGATAGGAGAATGTTAAGAGCCTTCTCTTGATTCCTTAGGGTTGCTTGTGGTAAAACTGCTTTTGGTGCCAAAGGTTGTCCAGGAACTTGAACAGGTTCTGGAACAACTTCATTCCCATTGACAATTACATTCCACAGAGCATGGTCTGTAATAGCAATATACTGCCTCATCTTCATGCACCAGAGATCATATTCTCCCTTCTTAATGACTGGAATTCTGAGTGAGGTGATTGAGGGTGGTGGAACAGCTTCAGTCGACATCTTGAAAATTGTAGGGTTTCTTCCTAGTCAGAGTTTCCACACAAGCTCTGATACCACTTGTTGGATCGATATACTTTAATCAAACTAAACTAGCTTGTTAAGGTTTAATAACCTCGGATAAATCCTAAGTTATTAACAAAGAAACACTGAGCAATCTTTATTAAGTACGCGGAATTTACTTAACAAAGCTAAAAAGAAACTTTATTAATAAAACTCTAAATCTGCTTATTATGCAGATACTCTAATACAACTCTAAGATATTCGAACTTTTCTCTAAACTCTTGATTCGTAAACTCTAAAACTCTTTTTCTGAAATCGTACCTCTAATGCCAATCTAGGAGTCCTTTTATAGGCTCAAGGATATCCTAGTCGGTTTACAATTGATAACCTTGTACGAAAAGTAATCTAAACATGGAATACAATACTTTCCATAAACAAATATAACAGATCTTCTGTCCTAGCAGTACTTTGACTTCACCATGCAGTACTTTGACTTTGTCTTTAGCAGTACGTTGACTATTTAACTTCTTCCAGTACTTTGCAGCTTACAGTACTTTCATATCTTCAGTACTTTGATATCTTCAGCACTTTCATATCCCAACAAGTAGCTAGCTCCCAGAATTTTGTGAAGACGCGTATTGCACACGACATCATTCACCAGATAACATATCAGATAACAGATCAGATCTAGGATGCATCCATACGCCCCTTCCTACATATTCAAAAATATGCTTCACCATCCAGAGACGTGGCAGAACATCACTCTACTGCCCTAGAGTCATATCAGAGGTGCATCACTGATACGGACATGGAACCCCCATGACTAGTTAAATATTTGGTTATTATCAACCAACTTAAGTCAAACAGATTTCAGATATGGCACAGATCATATTCAACACAAGGTCACAGAATCATATCAGATAGTTCATATCCTAAGGTTCATATTCAGATAGTCAGAAATCATAAGTTTATATCATAGTGGCATATCATATTTCATAAACAGAAGTTCATAACCAGAGGTTCATAATCATAAGTTCATAATCCAATATAGCAGGGTTCAACAAATGTATATATCAAAGTCTTCCTAACATAAGTTCACATCAGATATTTCGTAGTTCACTAGAACATCAGTTCATATAAGCAACAGATCAAATATTCAGAAAAGGTTCATAGCAATGGCATTGGGAATCCTAATAAGCATGAGAGATATGACGAAGAAGTAAAACATGAGGGACCTTTACTGAAAAGGTCAGAATATCTGAACGATAACTCAAGTGTCTTAAAGTAAGACAGAATATCCGTACCTTAAAGCAAATGAGAGAAAAGCAACAAATGAACGAATACGAAGATGTAACGTCGCGTCTCCCTCAACGAATCTACACGGATTATGATTATTTAATACTTATTAGTATAACGGATTAATCTCATTAATACTTTTAGGGTTGTCAGATTATTCCCATTTATAGTGACAGACGAAATTCCAACGTTTTAGGGTTTCAATTATTAATTAGCCAAACGTATGGGTTTAATATGATAATCATCTTATTTAAGAGCTTATATGATCATTATTCATAGCATAGGGTTTACAAATGTCAAAGACGGATTTTAAGACTCTCTTCCAAAATAGTTTACATAATCTTTAACTTACATGAAATAACGAAGTTACACACTTAGCTTTTAACCCTAATCACTTCCTATTAAAGTTCTAGGGTTTCCATACTTTTAATATTACTTAATACGCATTTAAATCACATGTTACTTCTTTTAATGATATCCACTTTGACCTAGAACGTATGAAAACTCAAACGGAATTTAACTTAACTCATGCATGTCCTTACGTAACTCATTTACTCATGTTAACCCATAATTACCCAAAATTACATGTTACACCTTTAACATCCTTAATTATACGATCCAACCTTCTATTATCAGATTTTACACTTCTAGCCCAAAGGTTTTAGAATTTACAAAACATACCCTTTTAGTTAAATATAATTCGAATAGCCCTCTAAATATCCAAAATCACACGTTTAACCCCCAAACTTATTTTATACGTTTAGTACATGTCTTTTACTGTTTTACAAAAATAACCTTTAAGTTTCAATATTTACAAAACCAACCCACAACTTTTGTATAAAACCGATTAGGGCATAATTCAAAAGCAAGCCCTAAACCTAGGTTACACCAATCATTAGCTCCTCCTTATTAGTTCATTTATTACCCTTAATGACAACAAGAAAACCCTAGCTCATGCAAACCCTAATCGTCCCTTTTAAAAACCTTTTCTTTTTATGCGTTTCCGAACAAGAAAAACCCAAGACAATTTACACAAGCTTCGAAATCATGATTATGCATTTTATTCAGGTCTTATAACATGTAATAGCTTCTGAAAAAATCAATTCATGATCTCTAAAAATATTATAAGCTCATTCGTTAATTGTATATGCTTTTTAGGGTTTTAGATTCCAAATAATTTCATACGACATCTTAAACATGCATGGCCAATTTTTATGTGTTATATACGACTTATAGGACTGAATTCAACATTAGAAACATACCCTTGATGAGCTTGGATCGTTAGAACAAAAGAAGCACAAAAACCCTTCTCGCCGAAACCCTAATCCACTCAAAAACTCACCACGACTAAAACAGCAGCTCTGGAACTCAAAAACTATTTTTCCCACCTTCTATACCTTGAATCTCGTCCAAGAAAAATGGTCTCAAGCTCTGGAAACTAGAAGTCGAATTGTGAAGGGTTTTGGAGTCGGTTTGTGTTTAATCGGCAATTAGGGATTATGGGAACCGAATATATGTATATATACTTGAGTTACTATTTTTCTTGTGGGCTTTATAATGCATTGGACTTAAAATAAATGGTCTCTTAATAATATAAATTTATATTGGGCTTTTACTAATTAATTTCTTTTATAAAACTATTTAATATATTCGGCTAATTATTAAAATACATAAAGGATTTTAGAAAATTATAATCTATAAAAATTAACGTTACAAGGTCATTCAAGATTTATTTGGATCATATGTGATATTTCTTATGAGTTTTCTGAATTTACATAGCTTACTTGGTATTCTTTTGAATTAATTTTTCATACTTTTGATTGTAGGGGTATTTTGGTCTTTTATGAACTTTAGAAATTCCAGGTATTACAAGTTACCTATGAAGACATGCAATCCTTTGACCCTCCCAACATAGGTACTCACTTTCCTAGGGTGAAAGGGGTCCCTCATAGGTCCTAACTTCTTGCTCATGATCCAATTGTAGTAGAGCCTAGACATTATGTTCATGGGTGCCTTATAGTCAATGTAAGTGTGATCCCTATATAAGTATCCAATCATGCACGGTATCTTAATGTTTTTAGGGTCACCACTTTTTATGCAAGGCTCGAAAGGTCGTCGCGGGAAGTTAATTATGTTATAGTGATAGGCGGTTTCCTTCCCATTAGGGTATGAATCGAAATACTCCCTAAGTTCTTCCTCCTCCTTACATCCTTCCATAACTTCTAATACCTTATAATCTCCTTCTTCTAACTCATCATCTGAATCACTTGAGGTTGAATTACGACCTAAAGTACCAGTAGATTCCCTAAGGGCTTCCTCAAGTGCACTTTCAATTATCCTATTCAATTTCTTAAGCTCTCAAATTTCACTAACAATACGAGCTCGGAGTTGGTTCGCAAAATTTGTATCAAGTGGTAGGTTGTTTTTTGGTGGGTTATCACCTTTCATGATGAAAAGTGATGGGGTTACGAACAAAGGTCACAAAGACGGGGGATAGACTACGAGGAAGCTAAAATATGAGAAAAAAGCTTACTTGATAGGAATCAAGCAAGGGAACCTAAACGAGATAGACTCCTAACTAGCTATTCTATTCCCCGGCAGCGGCGCAAAAATTTGATACGCGTACAACGCGCGTTCGGGGTCAAAGGAAACTTCCTTTTCTTCGAGCAAGTTTTTCAACCACCTAGGCAGTGAACCTAATCGTTGTAGTGTAGTATTAGGGTAAGCCTCGGGATTGATATCATTCTCTAGTGGAATAGGAATGCTAGTGAGAAATTACTACGCTAAGGTTGGGGTTGAGGAAGATTATTTTTTATCTTTTTTTTTATTTTTTAGAAATTTGAAAGGTACTAATCTCGGGGTAATGGATTTGGAGGGTGGTATTTCTACCGATTACTCTACTATTATCTATTCTAATTAATTAAGCTAAGGGGTAGTCTATGTCTAATTGATGTGTGCTCGTATGATGATTAAAGATGTGTTTACCTAGATGCTATTACTCCCTAGTTATCTCCTATTGATGGTTGAATTGTCACGTCCTTTTTCTTAATGTGTTGTGTCTTCTAAGGTCGTAGGGTATGCTTTCTTCCCTAACTCTTTGAGACTACCTTAAGGTTATTGCCTACAAAATCTCTAGGATTCATAAACTAACTCTAAGGTTATCTTTGGATTTTTAGCCTACAACAACTCTAGGCGATTATAAACTAATGTTCACAAAGATTACTCAAGCATTAAAAACACAACGATGGCCTATTGCAATCCTATGCCAAGTACAATTAAGATAAGAGACAACCAATCAATATTCAATACCTAGGTTTCATAGATCTAAGCAAACACATAAATAAATTAGCCGGACATGGTGAACATGAAAGCATACAAACATACAATTGAAGACATAATTGAATCAATGAAGTAAATTATTTATCTTGTTGTAAAATAGGGTATGAGAACCCTAAGATACTGCCCAAGACAGCCAAAAATCGTTATTAGGTTTTACTCCACAATTCTACCTCTCTAAAAGTCTGAAAATTCGAATTCTATATATAGAGTTACAACTGTGATGGCGTCACTCTTTAATTGTGACGCCGTCGGATCGCCGCCATTAGGGTTTCGTCTTGACCACGTCAACTTTGTGACGGCGTCACCTTGTGGTTGTGACGCCGTCGGCTTCATCTTCTGACGCCATCGAAATCTGAATCTAGGCCGTCTGAGTTGTGATGCCCTACTCTTTAAAGCCTGACGCCGTCAGGTACAAAATAGCAAATTCGCTACTAAGTCGTCACAATTTTGGAGCATGTTGCGACGGCGTCACCCTTTGACTGTGACGCCGTCACCTTCAATTCCAGTAGCTTGAGTGTTTCGATCTTGACTTTGGCCATTTTCTCCATATATTCACGCCTTTTCGTTCAAATAAGTGTCATTCCAGCATTTTGCCTTCAAGAGACCTAAAAAATAAAAAGGAACGAAATTAAGCAGTAACGGATATAAAAGTGGTCAATCAAGGGCTTAAATGACCCCTCAAAAGTGTACCTTTTAAATCCTTATCAACTACGCATGCATACACTAGAAACAATTATACGGAAGGAATGTAAACATAAACAGAACAATTAAGGAATCATAACTAGGCTAGCACCAGAGGTGCTTATCCGATCATATTAAGAGAAATAATCAATTCAATGTTTAACATATCGAAATACATGAATCGAAAGTAAAAAGAAAGATAATCCCTAATGCTTATCGTTAGGGAGTGATTTCTCCCTTGGAGATGGCTTCGTATGCTCCTCAATACCTGCCTTCAGTCCCCTACTCACGTTCTCTGTTTTTTGGTATGAAGTGAATGATGTAAAATGCAGAATTTAGGGCTGGTATTTATAGGCGATATCTAGTTACGGCGTAACTTAAGTTGAGAGTTACGCCGTAACCTTAATAATGCTCTAGTTATAGTTGGTTACGGCGTAACACATGAAATGAGTTACGTTGTATCTTCAATATAGGTTACAATATCATGATTACGCCGTAATAGTTGGAAGGAGTTACGGCGTAGCTTGTAGCGGCGTGAAACTTCATTTGACCTAATGGGTTACGGAGTAATCCTTAGTGGGAGTTACGCCGTAATATTCTGCTGAGCTGGCCTTCTGAGTCACGCATTAGTTACGGCGTAATGTGAGAGTGGAGTTACGCCGTAACTTCATCACAGTGGGCATACTATCATTATTCTCTTATAAAATCTCCAAATCCGCGTCTCTTTAGCTCCAATGCTCATAATTTACCTAAAAGTGAAATATAGAGGAAAACAAGCGTAAATCCATATAAATGATATAAAATATGAGCATTATCGGGGAAAATTGACACTTAATATTCAGGACTATTTGATGTTGTCATTTTAGCAATATGATATAAAGTTGAATGAAGTTAGAAATAAGTGCCATTGTGGGTTACACTTTTGCAAATTTCTCGAAACTAAAATTCTAGCTCAAATTTGCATATGAGCAAGTGATCTACTATTGGCCTAGGAATAGCAGGCCTGCTCTAGGCACAATTAAAAGATATCATTAGTAGAGGTGAGATCCACAAAGAACATGCATTCTCTAAAGAACAAATCAGCCAATTGTAGCCTTTGATTTCATTTTGATCCAATGGTTGTGATCAAACCATCCAATCACATAGCAAGGGTAGATTTGTCCAATATAAAAACACAAAATTATCTAACTTACGTTCATTTTATCAAAATAAATTCTCTCTACAAAACATACACAAACAACTGAAACACACACAAAAACCACCGTAACTGTCGTACTTGTCGATCCTCTATCACCGTTGATCTCCCGTCGATTAGTCATCAATCCGACGTCCATCATCGATCCGCCGTCCATCATCGATCCGCCGTACCTTGTTGATCTAAAAATGGTTAAAAATCAGTTAATTGAACAAAACTTGAAAGAAATGAAGGTTATTAAACCAGAAGATGATGAACCAGAAATTGCAGATCTGAAAGATGATGTACAAGAAATTGTAAGTAAAATCATGTGTGATTATGTTTTTGTAGTGTTTTGTTATGAAAAAATGTACATCACATGTGATTTCCTCTTTGTTGTTGTAAACTGAATCAAATTTGATTGTGTTTTGATCTAGAAAGGAGTAAATCATGTGTGATTATATTTTTGTAGTGTTTTGTTATGAAGAAAATGTAAATCACGTGAGATTTGCTCATTGTTATTGTAAATTGAATCAAATTTGACTGTATTTTGATCTAGAGAGGAGTAAATCATGAGTGATTGTGTCTTTGTAGTGTTTTGTTATGAGAAAATGTAAATCATGTGTGATTACTCATCCCACGATTCCGAATCAACAGACCCCATTACCGAGATATGGCAACTCTTTTTGAAAGTTTCTCTTTGTTGTTGTAAACTTAATCAAATTTAACTGAGTTTTGATCTACAAAGGAGTATATCACATGTGATTTTGTTGCTGTAGTCTTTTGTTATGAAAAAATGTAAATCACGTGTAATTTGCTCTTTGTTGTTGTAAACTTAATCAAATGTGATCTAGAAATTAGTAAATCACATGTGATTCTGTTGTTGTAGTGTATTGTTATGAAAAATATAAATCTCAAGTGATTTACATTTTTTGAACTGAAACTGAGAAAATTTGGTTATCCTAAATCACATGTGATTCTATTTTTGATTTGGCATAATATTACATGTGATATTGCATCAAAACAAATTAATATTAAAGTATACATACTTTATTAGTTCTGAGATTCTTTTACAGCAATCACATGTGATTCTTTAGTGGATCACGTGTGATTCTTTCATAAAATCTCATGGATTCTAGTAACTAATTTTTTATTTCTTGTGTTGTGAAAAGGTATTACGTATTATCGGTGGTATGCTCTTGTAAACATTTGTACAGAAGGCGACGACAATTGTACATAAGGCAACATCAATTGATGCTTGAACACTTTTGAGTTTTGGAATTTTCATTTACTTGAATATATTGAATTATTCAAAATTCTTGCAAAATTGTTTGTTAGTTACTTGAATATATGGAATTCTTGTTAAACACTTATACATAATTATATCATATTTTGTTATTTTTCTCAAGTTCAAATTCAAAATTTGAATTCACAATGCATGGGTAATCTCACTCATCAGTTATTCGTGCAAGAAGATGCCCTCTCTATTCAAGGTGTAAAGCAAAAGTGCAATCCTAGTCCAGTATCATCTCCATCTTGTTCACCTAATACTATTTTGGCTAGTGAGAAAGTGACTTGTCCAACAAAAAAAGGACAACTGAAAATGCGTTAAGAAAAATATTAAAAAAATAAAGACTCTCCCTATTCCCTATAAGCTCGTGTGATTACTAAAAAGAAAAACTAAACCATTTCACTTGTCTTTTTCACACCATTTCACTTATCTTTTACAGAAATCACGTGTGATTTACTTATAGTTAGATCAAAATAGAACCACGTGTGATTCAACTTATAATAACAAATAGTAAATTACATGTTATTTACATTTTTTCTAGATCAAAAAATAGAATCACGTGTGATTTACTCATTTCTAAATCAAAACAGAATCACATTTGATCAATTTATAACATCAAAGAGTAAATCACACGTGATTTATATTTTTGCATAACAAAGCACAACAAAAACAAAATCACATGTGATTTACTCCTTTCTAGATCAAAACAGAATCACATGTGAAACAACCACCAACAACCATCACATCTACAAAATTTACATATAAAAACTACTTAACATCCTCTTTCTCCACCGTTAACCACCATAAACCCCACCATGAAACAACCATCACAAACCGTCACCATCGAACACCAAACCTTCACCTTCAATCAAACAAAAACCCTTACCGAACCCTAACCCTAATCATAACCGTAAAAAAAACAACACTTCGCACAACTACCACAAACACCTGTACCACCGCCGCTTTCTTTGGCGTACCGCACAGCCACCAGAAACACTTGTACCACCGCCGCCACCTCCGGCATACGGCTTCCACATGTTGGACCGGCGTACGGCGTATGGCTTTCATAAAAAGAGAAGTTCTTCTTGTATATCCATTATTTAGAAGAGATTTGGTTACTATTGAATTTGGGAAGTGGTTAGAGTTTGGATCTGATGAAGATGAAAATTTGATGAGAGAGAAATAGAGAGTGTGTCTGTGTGTGTAAACAAGTGTATGAGTGTGAGTGTGGAAATGGTGAGGTGTTAGGTGGAGTGTGACAATTACAAAAATGTCCTTCCGTTTTTTAATAAGCATTAATCTACACCGTCAGATCTAAAATGATTGGATGATGAGGATTTAAGCATTTGTTTTTTTATAGAAAAATTGTTATGTAAAGAACTTTTCTCATCATTAGTAATGGTTACCCCTATGATCCACATTGGGTTAGAGAACAAGTAGTCAAGTATCATGTGCGAAAATATTTAATGAAAATAGTCTTCCTTCGGACTTGTACTATCTAATATATCGTCGATGAAACGACTAGTAAGTAGCAACTAACCAATTTGAAGGACTTAATTGTTTGAGCTAATTATGTGGAGCTTTAGTTAGTGCTTCCTAATTAAGTGTGGCTATTATTGTTGACAATCCGAATGTTTTATGATTGAAGTTGACATATGCGAGCGTGACCTGAATTTGAATTTCAAATAGATAAAAATTTGTCATAGGATGGTTTTTATGTTCTTATGATTGTTTTCTTCTCCATTTTTCTGCATTTTGCCTAAGGATTCTTGTTTGTCCCAGCGACACAATCCCTATCGTATAATACAATATCTTCTGCTAATAGATTATAGTTTAGCTATATATATAACAATCAACATTTAACTTGAAACTATAGTTTATTTGTTCCAGACAACTATCAAGCTTGTCTCATACACGTAATTATATTCTGTTTTCTGAGTGCTAACGATATCATAACAATTATGAGGAACAACAAGGGAAAACTTAGTCATTATTCATTATTCCATTGCATAAAATACAGCAATACAAAGTTACATGGTTGAACAAAC
This sequence comes from Chrysanthemum seticuspe, assembly GCA_019973895.1. Taxonomy (NCBI): domain Eukaryota; kingdom Viridiplantae; phylum Streptophyta; class Magnoliopsida; order Asterales; family Asteraceae; genus Chrysanthemum; species Chrysanthemum seticuspe. The sequence continues at coordinate 171,528,782 of BPTQ01000002.1, read as the reverse complement.
ACTCCATACTTCAATTCAGTTGCCTCCGCCTTTTCCATTCAACCCAACACCATTATTTTTCTGCCCCTGATTTATCCACCCACCCCAACCGCCCGCGCCACCATCCGTGTGAAACCCTTTTTGTGCCTCAACAACTGTACACAAATGAAACACATGGTTAAACTTAAAACACAGTAAATTTCTTCAAATACATTACATGATGCGCACATATATATAAGCCTGATTACACATACGTACATGTTGTCACGTGTATGTGTGTTAACATACCTTTTGGATTATTAGTTTGGGATGGATAAGTTCTTGTGGCCAATGAAGTAAGAATAAGTGCAAAGAGAACAACTAGGAAAAAAGTAAAAGCAGTATTGGACTTCATCTTGTTAAGTTGTCTTTTGATGAGATGGTTGTTGTTTGATTTATATAGACAACTTGTGTGAGTTGATGTCTACATTCAGTTTGGAAGTGTCTTAAAAATTCTTTCTCCATGTTCAAAAAGTTGACGTTATTATAACTGGTTACCGGCGCGATGCGGCGGCGGGTACCCTGTAATAAAATTTACGGCGATGAATATATTTTAATTTTATGTTTTTCGTTACAACAACTCTATAAATTGTAAAAAAATTATATTAGAGTAATTTTAACAATGCTAGTCTTTTAAGTTGAGTAGGTTGTGTTTTTATGCTCGTGTTTTAAATGTTTGGGTTATTGGATTTTAATAATAGATTGTTAGTAGCTTGATAGATTGTACCATGTGATTAAATGGTTGTGCTTTTGAGTAAGGGGGTGATTTAAGATGAGTATTAATTGCATATGTTTAATATAAATTGTTGCGCATAAATTAATTGTACATAAAGCATTAATATATGTATTTGCTTAAAATCTATTTTTGGAAATATTAAAAATTTAATAAGAGAGAGGGTCTAATCTCTGTTATAAGATAAGCAGGGTACCCGCGCGTTGCAGCGGCGGGTACCCTGAAATAAAATGTTTCGATGAATAATGTATTTTAATTTATTATGTTCTTTTCAACAATAAATTTACGGATATCAAGAATTTCGTATAGCCCGTGCCCGTTCGGGCTCGAACCCGGCCCGTGTCTATTCGGGCGCGAGCCCGTTTGGTCCGCGCCCGTTCGGGCTCAAGCCCATTTGGCCCGTTGCCCGTTCGGGCTTGAATATTTATATAATATGCTTTATTATTTGTACTAGTTAAATTTAATGCAGGAATTGTATTTAATTTGGTTGTAGAATATGCTTGATAATTTGTATTTCTTATGTAAGGGGTGTTTTAATAATTGTGTTAATTGTATTTATTGACCAGTTAAATAAATGACTACATTAAATAGCATGAATGTAGTGTTTTGTTGTACACTATGCTTCTTGTCTTGTACGTCTGAAAATTATGTGCATTAAAGTGTTGTACACTATGTTTCTTTTCTTGTAAGTAGTAGTTATTATAGTCATTAATAACATTAACCACTTTAATAGTATTAATAACTTTAATAGCATTAATTTGTTGCAGCTATTGTACATTGTGCTTAAATGGTTGTAATTTTTGGTGAAGGGGTGTTTTTAATAGCATTAATGTTGTTTGATAGAATTTTGGTCTTAAAATGACACAACGCTTTATTTTGTTGTACAATATGCTTACTTTGTTTTAATTCTGAAAATTAGGTGCATTAAAGTGGTGTACATTATGCTTATTGTCTTGTACGTCTTAAAATTAAGAGTGAGATGTCTTCGTGCATTATATGTAGTATATATATATATATATAGATAATCTAATCTTAAACATAATAAAAAGACTTTTAGTTACTAACTACATATACATTTTCTTTAAATGAGTTATGGAACACATCGGCTTAACATCTACTGTATTTGTGTTTTGCATATAATAGTTTGAGCCATTTTGGTTCGGATAAAACGAACTTTAAACTTGTTTCCATGCTTTAGTGACGTTTGTTGTTACCTTGTCGCTCGAATCAAGTAGAACACGCTATGAGAAAGAAAATAAACAAAACGAATCACGATCCGTGAGTACAAGCGAAAGAAACCGAAAATGCATAAGTAAACTACAACTATCTATTTAGTTTTTCAATTTTAAATCTAGAAAATTTATTATACGCTGTACTAATACAACAAGGGGATATTTGAATTACAAGTTGCAAAACCAAAAACAAAAAGGTGTCACATGCGTTTGGACTAATCCCACTAGATCAAAAACTAACAAAGTCTTTAGTTGAAGAAATTTGGGTCCATTTCCCGCCAAGTAAACTATACAAGACAAGCCAATTAGTCAAATTCAACTTTAACATAAGTGACAATTGACATATTTCAATAATTCTAACTTATTAAATAACGGGGACACTGGTGTTTGACTGCTTTCTGAAGTGCCTCACACTTGCAGCCATAGAGAAAGCTATTACTCTATTAGGGACCATGTTTGAAGCAATGGTTGATCCGTATGTAATTGGGAAACTCGAAATCTATCCCATCTTCGTTGCATATAAAGTCAACCAAAAGGCTTGTGTCCCAATAGTATTTTTGTTGTGTGAGAAGCTTCCAATAAAATGGTTGTGGGTTCAAGTCTTACTTGGGACATGTGAGATAGATTTATTGTATACATTGTGAGATAGTTAGTTGTCGTTAAAAAAAAAAAAAAAAAAAAAAAAAAAAAAAAAAAAAAATGCTAGTTACGTTTGAATATCTAAAGTGATATGAGGTATCGAAGGTTTTAGGGGTGTTGTATTAACTTATTTGAAGTAGCTTTTGATAATGCACAAAGCCAAAAAATAGTTAACAAAGTCTTTACATATAAGCCATTCAGTAGGCTTTCTGTACACAATAAATGTATAAACTTTTTGTAAGAGCACACGGTATGATAACCGTGTGTCTCGTGTTAAACAATAACGCCTGGGCGTTAACCTCGGTTACCCACAAAGGAGGTGGCATTAAAGCCACGTTAACAGCTTAACGTTGCGTTGAGGGTATGTAGGCAAAGCAAAAAAAAAAAAAAAAATCATTTTACCCCCCCCCCCCCCCCCCCCCCATTTGAATAAAAAAAAATCAAAACCATTTTTTTACCATTATAAATACCCGAATAAAACACCATTTTTTTCACACTTCCATAATTCAAATTCAAGTTTATATACTTCCTATCACACTTCCATAATTCAAATTCAAGTTCATTCACAATGGATCCGAATCAAATTGACGAATTACCTCAGCAATGGTCAGACGTTGATGACGAAACTGACTTCGAATTTATAATGGCCGCCTACGAGTATCAGCAACAGTTGGAACAAGAAGCATCTCAACCTCGCTTAACTCGTACCCATATATATCGTGAACGTGAGCTTGCAGAAGAACACTTGTGTAACGACTATTTCATTGAAGGTTGTAAGTATTCGAACCAGAATTTTCGAAGAAGATTTCGTATGAGCCGAAAACTATTTCTGCAAATAGTCGAAGGTATTGAATCTTATACTTCCGAAAATATTCCAGATCATTTTAAATTCTTTAGCCAATCACCCGGTTGTACGAGTCGAATGAGTTTAAGTGTTCTTATGAAGTGTACGTCTGCCATACGCCAATTGGCGTACGGCACCTCACCCGATGCGTTTGATTAATATTTGCAAATGGGTGAGCATACTTCGTGTGCTTGTCTTGATAATTTTAACTAATGCGTTATTGATTTGTTTATGTCGGAGTATTTAAGAAAACCAACATAGGCCGACATTCAAAAAATTTATCAATGACATGAAGAGTGTCATGGTTTTCCGGGAATGCTTGGTAGCATTGATTGTATGCACTGGGAATGGAGAAATTGTCCGGTGGCTTGGCAAGGGAAATTTGGTAGGATGATAAAAAAATACCCAACAATTATGCTTGAAGTTGTTGTTTCTCAAGATTTATGGATTTGGCATGCATTTTTTGGGATGGCGGGAGCGAATAACGATATTAATGTTTTAGACAACTCTCTGTTATTCGACGACATTCTTGCTAACATTGCCCCAAGAGCCCCTTATATGGTCAACGGAACTAGGTATGAACATGGGCATTACTTGGCTGACGGAATTTACCCACAGTAGGCAACTTTTATCAAATCCTTCTCGTCAACAACTCACGAAAAACATACTTATTTTAAAAGGAAACAAGAAAGTGCCCGAAAGGATGTTGAACGTGCTTTTGGTGTGCTTCAAGGACGTTGGGGTATACTACAACAACCGGCACGTCAAATGGAAATTGTCAAAATACGTAGAATCATGTATTCTTGCATTATTTTGCATAACATGATTTTAAAAGATCAAAAATTTGCATTACATGACTATAATGAAATGTGGGTGGATCCGTAAGCACGTATGAGGCAACAAATATGAGTCGAAAGATGTGATACTCACCGTCGCAAGGCAAAAGAAATACGCGACCTAGAAACGCATACTCAACTCCAAATGGACCTTATGAAGCATGTTTGGCATAACCATCTTGAACGACAACAACAACAAGAGAGCGACGATGATGAATAAGTATTTGCTATGTTTCGGTTTTTTTTTTTTTTTTTTTCGTATTGTAATATGTTTAAGTTAAGGTTATGTTTTTTAATAAATGAAGTGTTTATTTTAGTTTAGGGGTTGAATTTGAAAATATTTGAGTTAAGGTTTAACCTTGAGAATGTTATGATAAAAGGTGTTGTTTTGTTAAATTAAAATGAAATGTTAAAGCTGATGTGGCGTTGATGTGTCAAATGTTAAACCTTAACCTATGGTTATTATACCCAAGGCTCTAAAAGATGACCTGGACACCACCGAATGTGTTAGAAACAATATTCTCCAATGGTTATTGGTAACCGGAAGGAAATAAGGGTAGAAAGTTTTTTTTGAACGGCAATATTATTATACCAGAGCCTAACAAAATGCTAGGCATACATTACGAAGTTTGGGAGAAAGCATTACTTGGATTAATAAAACACTTTAACCGTTGTACTCGTACTAGGTACTAACAAAAGATGGTTTATACACTATGAAATAGATAGGGTAGTACATCACATATTAAACAGAGAGGGAAAAAGGAAGATTTAATTTGGCACTTAAATCAAATGAATCAGGTAACTTAGAAGCTAGCTAAGAGCACACGGTGTGGTCTTCGCCGTCCCCTTCGCCGCCACCGTGGCTCTCTCGCCGTGCTTCGCCGCCACACCGCTAGGCCTCGCCGTCGTTCGCCGTTGTGGAGCAAATCGTCTGCACGACGAAGTAAGTGTCTGACAATTTTATTTTTTTTTAATTGTTAAAAACTGGTTTGTGTGTTTGTGTGTTTGTGTGTGTGTAATTGTGGGCCCCGAATGAAGAGGTCGAGGTTTGTTATGAGTGAGGAGAGGGTTTGTTGTGGTTAGTTGTGGAAAAATGAGATGCTGATGTGGCTATGAGGTGGCACGACGACGAAGATACCCTTCGTTATGACACCTAATGCTCTAAGGTTCACTCATCCATTACTTCGTGCAGCTAGAATGGCAACCCATTGAATTTGTTCAAATTAATTGTGGATGATTATAAGCATTAATGGTAGATTGTTCTCTTCTAGTATACTCAAAATGATAGGATTATCAAATTTGTTCATTAAGGTCCTTTTGATGCTGGTATGTTAAATACGTGTTTATAGTAGTTGATTCTTTTGTTGAACTATACCTCGCCAAAACTGTTGCAAGAACACTTCTGAGTCCTCTTTATATATTTTCCGAATGCTTAAGAAACAAATAGAAACACACGAATTTATTCAAAACATGGATCCTTATCTGAGTTGCAATTCCTCATACATAACTTACTGCCTTGCAATTAAACAAAAAACAAAAAATTTACATGCCAAAATATACCAAACATATATATATTCATACTCAGCGTATACACTGTCTAAAATTTGATCCAAGGCATTCGAAATAAGTTCTTACATCTATAGCTTTTGTTCACAAGTTTAAACAGAGGATATGTAAACAGTAGTATTTCCTGAAATGGCATCTTTTATCAATTGCAGCTCTTGGACAACACTGGCCGTGTCCATTCTGTGATGTGGCGACTCCATGGAACATGACACTCCTATTTCCAGCAGCAAACGCAAACACATTTCGTTATTCATGTAACCCGTTGTTTCTTCTGCACCTTCCTTGTTGGTACTTGGTGCAAGCTTCCCATCATCGTTCAAAAGCGCTGGATCGACAATCCCAAGTCCACCCTCACCCATTCCCGCCTTAGCGTAATTGTGCAAACTGAGCCCTTCTCCAAACATTGTGTCAGTAGGTTTCTTACCTGTAATCATCTCTAGCAATAAAATACCAAAACTATACATATCTCCACTTCTCGACACTTTGCTCCCAAGCCCATATTCTGCAATTAAATCCTTAAAGATTAGAAGTCTATATATGTGACAATTTCAATAAGGTGATATAAAAGTTACCAGAGCTACATACCAGGAGCAGCATACCCGATGGTACCTCTAACACCAGCCGAGCTGCTATGATATCTATTTTGGTACTCAGATTGAAGAATCTTTGACAGCCCGAAATCACCAACATGTGCAACCAAATCGTCATCAAGAAGAATGTTGCTTGGCTTCAAATCACAATGAACAACAGTCTTTCCGGCATGATGATGAAGATAATCAAGCGCATTAGCCACATCCAATGCTATACACACTCTTTGAAGCAGAGTGAGTTGAGGGAACTCGTTGTCCACATTATGCAACCATCGGTCTAGGCTTCCATTAGGCATGAACTCGTAAACTATGGCTTTAAATTCGTTGCCTTGGAAGTCAACGCCACTGCAACAAGTTATGACCTTTGTTAGGTTTCTATGTCGGGTATTTCTCAGCGCCGCACACTCAGAGATGAAACTCTTGGAACCACCTCGACGTTGGAGGTTTAGTACTTTAATAGCAACAATAACACCATCTCCATCGGGGCATCCTTTATAAACAGATGAAAAGCTACCCTCACCGATGAAATTTTTTGTGGCAAACCCATCGGTTGCTTTGTAAAGCATTTCGTAAGAAACCTGAACGAGTGACTCCCCGGATACAGACTCTGGTGGATCATCTTCTACTACTCTTTTTCGTCTATAGCAAACAAAATATAACAACACCATGGCTGCTACAAAAATCAGAACTGAAACTATACAAATTACTAAGATAACTGCAAGACTCAACCCTTTATCACTCTTAGTATTTTTGCATTTAGACAAACGAAATTCAGGTACACCGCCACAAAGCCGACTGTTGCCTACAATTGACACCGCACTTGCGTTCGCAAACACACCTGTTCTCGGAACCTCTCCGTCAAAATCGTTGAATGATATGTTCAGAGTCTCCAATGGAATCCTTTCCAAGTAACTTGGAATCTCTCCAGTGAAGTTGTTACTTGAAACATCAAGGTTTTCAAGGCCTCGTAAAGATCCTAATGATGTTGGAAGAGATCCAGAAAAGAAGTTGTGGCTCACGTTTAGATTTTGAAGGCTGCTACAGCTTCCAAGGCCGCTCGGAAGCTCACCTGACAAGCGATTGTTTGCCAGAATAATTTCGGTTAAGCTCTGAAGGTTTCCAACATTTGTGGGAATTTGGCCTGACAATTGGTTACTACCCAAATTTAGGCTTATGGATAGTGATGTGAGCTGGAATATTTCCCTAGGTATGAATCCGGTAAGGCTATTTCGCTCCAGGTTTAACTTTATTAACCTCTGACAGTTTCCTAAACTTAATGGTATGGCACCAGTTAATTCATTGAAACTCAAATCGAGATCAATAATCAATGAAAGATTTCCAAATGAAACAGGAATATTTCCAGAGAAAGTATTATTCTGAACATATAGCCTGCGTAAACTTTCAAGATTACTGATGGTGGCAGGAAGAGAACCGGTGAGTTGATTACTAGACACGTCTAGAGAAGTTAGACCCGAAAGATTACCAACGGATGAAGGAAGACTACCGATAAAACCATTGGAAGCAAGGCTAAGAAAATATAATGAATTTGACAAATTTCCTAATGACTGAGGCACAAAGCCTCTCAACTGATTGAAACCGAGATCTAACACTCCTAACTCTCTGCAAAGCGATAAATCATCTATAAACTCCAGTTCATCATTGTCCCCGCTTCCAAAACTATTTCCACTTAATGACATGATAACATATTTGCAAGTATTACGAGAATTGATAACTAGTTTTCCAGATAAATTGTTTCTAGCTACATCTAGGACTGATATTTGTGGAGAACCAAGAATGGATGATGGAAGGGGCCCTGTTAATTGGTTATCGGACAAAGAAAGTACTTCAAGACGAGGCTGGGTCAGACCTAGGTTCGTGGGTAGTCTACCCGTGAGCCGATTATTATCAAGAAAAAGTTGTTCTAATAAGGTAAGATTATAAAGAGATGGCGGGATGTTACCAACAAGGTTATTTCCAGGCATGGCAATTCGAGTCAGCCTATTCAACCGTTGGAAGACGTCAGGAATGCTTCCCCCGAGTCTACAATTACCAAACGAAAGAGTTGTGAGTAATGTAAGATTCCCAATGAACCGTGGAATCCCACCTTCCAAAACGTTTTCATGAACGATGAGTATGTTTAGCATGGACAATGAATCAATCCCATCTGGAATCCTACCAACTAGCTTATTGTAACCCAAGTGAAGGACTTGGAGGTTGGTGCAATTGGTTATTGTTTCAGGAATGTTTCCTTCAAAGGAGTTGTTATAAAGACGTAGTTCTTGTAATCTAAACAAATGGCCAACTTCTGTAGGAATCTCGCCCGATAACGAATTGTTGAAGAGTATAAGTTCCCTAAGAAAGCTTAGATTTCCGATAAATGGAGACAAGGAACCACCCAAGCCTCCAGAGGAAAGATCTAAGGTAGCGACTCTTTGGTGACGTGGGCTGCAAGTAACACCTTGCCACTGGCAAAAGTTCATACTCGAGTCATTCCATGAGGTCATGCGACCTTGTGGGTCAACAGTAATCATGGATTTGACAGCGAGCAATGCCTCACGGTCACTAGAAGGCGCGGTTGTGGTGTTCTGGGCTGTTGCCGTGTTAGTGACATTACTAAACACTGCTAAAAGTAGAAAAACATATGGTATGGCTTGTTTGTGCAAAAATGGTAAGAACCATTTGGCACTCATTTTGGAAACAAAGGATTAGTTAAGCTGTTTGGATCTAGTATGGTATGAAATTTCAGTTGCTAATGTGCCAACTATATAGTATAAAGCAAGCTGTCACAAATGACCAAGTCAAAAAAACTATATGTTAATCTTGATAGCATCTTGATTGGGACATGACTGGCTTATTTTGTCAAATTCCGGCGACTACTTAATTACTTTATGTAAATTGTGTACTCCACTGCTAAGCGTTTCTCATTTCTGTACTCAACTCACGGATACTCAGATGACTTTTTTGGTTTATAAAAATGTTTGCTTTTCAAGCCATGCTAAAAGATATCTTGGATGTAACTCAAATTACAAGCATGCGAATAACTACACATGCACACCTAACCTACGTGCCATTTTATGCACCACCAACTTGCTATTTTTAGATATAATGTACTATATATCAAAAGTACGTCTAATATACAAATGCTTGTTAAACACGTATATAACGTAAAGTTTTGAAATCATCATATCTTTCACTTAATAGCTAATCTACAGTATAAAAGTAAGCTAATAATTAAGGCACTACAACAATCGGATGGACGGGCGAAGAGACTTTCGCCGGGAAAGGTTTCGCAGGAGACATGTCCCCGACGAAAGCCCTGATATTTCCCCTGCGAAAGCCCTGATTGTTATAGTGAGGTATATAATCATCGTTGTTGTGTTTTTTCGGATAATTAGCATTCTTGGTATCCATCAAATTTTTATGTATGCATTTTACTCTTCTGATTCACGAAGGAAAAAAAATAAAAATGCTTATACAGCTAGTTATATACGGAGTTTATGATTTTAAACATGTACTATACAAACTTTTAACGATCAAATATCAGTAACTTGAGGTAAAGAAGCTTTTAATTTGCATATTTGACGTGAAAATTGGAATATTAGTTTTGACTTGAATGTGAAAGAAGCTTTTAATTTGCATATTTGACGTCAAAATTTGCAGCTAAATAGCACTAATAAAGTAATAATAATTCTACATTTGACTTCTTAAGTTATTGTTAATATATTTCTAATATAAATAATTACCGTATAATCTTTCGTATGAATTAATTTAAGAATTTCTTTGACTAATAATTAGACGAAGAAACTACCAACCTAATCACTAAGGGGACGTTTGGTACGACTGAATCAGCAAGAATGGAAATGCAGTAAAGAATGGAATGTCAGAGAAAGAGAATGACTCTGGCATAAGAGAATGGATTCCACTGTTTGGCAAAAGTAGAGAATACAATGTTAGAATCGATTAAAGAATGCATTCCTTTGTTTGGTACAACAGAGAATGAGAATTTATTTTCATTTTTTTGTTGAGCTTTTTTTTTTTTTTTTTTTTTTTTTTTTTTTTCTATTTTTTTTAAAGTTGATTATTTAGTTTTTTTAACGTCATGTAATCATACTTTTTAGACTTCATATTTTTTTGTCATGTACGAGCAAATTGTTGTTATATTACTTTGTGATGAAACAAAAATGATTAAAGAGAATTATTACAACAAATACATACACTTCACTCAACAAAATTAATAAAAAGCGAAAATTGTAAAACGTCAAATCATACCATTAAAAATCACTTCTTCATTAAAAAAAAAGACATACCAACATTACAATAAAGAGTGTCAAAAAAATAATACTTAACCATAAGATAGCACTAAACATAATACTTAACCTTGAGCCACTTTCATATTTAAATGCTAATTGATCGTGGCTGCAAAAAAAAAAAAAAAAAAAAAAAAAAAAATTACCTCAAAGCTATAGAGTAATGAATAAGGTTTTGTATACTGATGAAGTAAACATTTTCAAGTTATGCAATATTCTTTTAGTCTTGTTTTTATACTTCTAACATTCAAAAGATGTAAGAATCATGTAACATATAAACTTCAAAATCATTATTGTTACAGAATACATAAGCATGAAAATATCAAATTGTACAGATGTCAAATTGTAAGTAAAGTGGAGAAGAGCATATAACATTCATGACAACTAAACTTTGTTAAAGATTATAAACTATATATTATATTATAAGTAAAGTAGAGAAAAGCATATATATATATATTTACCTCAATTGATATTGAATTCACAGAAGTCGAGGATGAAGATAAATGGGGAGAGAATGACGACTGCTTTAGGGTTTGATTTTATTATTTATGATGTTTTTATCTTTTGTTTACGAAACTTTTTTCATTCCATGTAGAATGAATAGAGAGAAATGGTCCTTCTAAAACTCTCATTCTCCACCTTTCTTCACTTTTTTTAAAGAATCAAAATGAGAGAATGAGAATGGTAATTTAATTCTCTGTTTCCATTCTTTATGTTAACAAACATGGGAATGAACCCTCTTTCCCTTTCTCATCTTTCCATTCCATTGTACCAAACATCCCCTAAGTAAAAGAAAATTGAATGCTTACCGATTCCTAATTGACAACTAGATAGTTTATTTGAGATTAAGAAAAAAGTTTAGAAATTTCTTTTAAAACCGAAAAATCTAAGACGACTAATATATAATATGATACGTAAGAATACATTTTATTACAACAGTTGCATCATTTTTATTCTCGGACTAGTCATGTAACCAATGCTAAAAAAAACCATTAACAAAGAAAAACCTACCGGACTGATCGAAAACCGACCGGACCGTCCGGTCTCGATCCCAACTTTTTATTTATTTCGGTCTGATCCGATGTACAAATCAACCATTTTGCCTTTTTGGACCGGACCAGACCAACCCAAACGTGACCGAACACATTCGCTCCAGTTCTCGGTCTAGTTTTTTAGCTATTTCAGATTCGGTCTAGTCCGGTCTTAGACCGATGCTCACGAGTCACGCCTCTCTTAACTAATTGAGGATGAATTATGGGTTCAGCTTTGTCCAAAGTCAACTATAAAGACACACAAAGTCAAAAGTCAACTCTCAAAAACAATACTAAAAGATAACTGAGAATCTGTATGGGGTAGGTGAAGACTGAAGATTAATCGTCATCTTAAGCTGTTTTAAGGAATAAGAAAATATTTAAACTTTGATTATGGTCGACAAAGGTTTTTTATTTTACTAATTAAGTCCAAATCAGATAAAACAATTACTCCGTACTTTCTATTACAATGTATACCAAATCAAATACTTTTATTATCTTAAACGAGATGAGTTGGAATATAATACTTGCCTTCCTATTGGTTGACTTTAGGGGTTGTACATGATATGCCAATATTTTTCCATACTTTTGACTTGAATGATAATAGCTAACGCGTTTACTAAATTTTATAATCATTTCAATTATACACAAAAGCTTTTTCAAAGTTAGCTGGGTACATTTTTCTTTATCTTCACAAAAAGTGTTTGACGGGCAATTTTTACCCAGAACCCATTTTACACTCGATACAATCTTCACAAAGATCGCACCCACACGCCTCAACTGTTATTTGTGAACCGGAAGAGTTATAATGAAACACATAAACTTATTTCACAAAAGCTCTCCCATCTTTTAAGCCATAAAGAAATTTGTGCTGAGATCTAGATAATAGACGCCGAAAGACTAGCTTCAAAGTTCTTGCATGCAGAGTTATAACTTGGATATCCAGTGAAAATCTCATCCCCATAAATAATAACACGCCTTTTATTATCTTTAATGTAATATTTTTATAAACAATTATTTACTTTTTCCCGCCCTTTTTGCTAATCTATCCGCATAACACACGCAGTGTTTATATTGTATAATAAATCACGGGTTTATAATTGTATAAAGTAATATTATGTGATTCATAATAGAAAGCATAATATAAGTTTTTATACAATACAATTACATTCATGTATACCCGCACAAACCATTACGTAATTCCGTGATAGACTTTTGTCATGTCGTAGGAACTTTCCGTGAAGTGGTGTCTTAATATAATTGAATCTTTTTTCATCTCTTGTGTGAACGTATGTATGAAGTTATGAACTATTAAGCAGTTTTGAACAAAGTGTTGTGTGCATGACGTTGGGTGCAAGATTGTACGTATGATTATACTTAAATTGAGTTATTATTGAATTATTTTAGATGGTACAGTGTGATCCACGCCAAAAAGTAGTGAATATTCGTAAGTGATCATGTTATATGATAAAATAAAGGGAAAATGATAAATTTAGGCATCAAAGTTGCCACGTTTTTTTTTCTGGGCATGGAACTTTTTTTTTTCCTATTGTAGCACTGAACTTGCCTAATTTTCCTTTTCTAGGCATCGAAGTTTGATTTTGTGTCACAAAAGGAAAATTAGGCAAGTTCAGTGCTACAATAGGAAAAAAAAAAAAGTTTGATGCCCAGAAAAGGAAAAAAAGTTCGATGCCCAGAAAAAAAAAGTTCGACCGTTAATTTTTTTATTGCACCGTTAGTCCTTTTCGTCTGTTTTTAACGACCGTTATTATATTATTGCACCGTTAGTCCTTTTCGCCCGTTCTTACACGTTTTCGTCCGTTCTTACACGGTTTTCGTCCGTTTTGCACGTTTTCGTCCGCTTTTGCACAGTTTCGTCCCGTTTTTGCACGTTTTCGTCCGTTTTTGCACGTTTTCGTCCGGTTTTGTACGTTTTCGTCCGCTTTTGCTTTTGCACGTTTTCGTCCGCTTTTGCACGTTTTCGTCCGCTTTTGCACAGTTTCGTCCCGTTTTTGCACGTTTTCGTCCGCTTTTGAACGTTTTCGTCCGCTTTTGCACGTTTTCGTCTGTTTTTGCACGTGCAAAAGCGGACGAAAACGTGCAAAAAAGGACGAAACTGTGCAAAAACGGAAGAAATGTGTAAAAACGGACGAAACTGTGCAAAAACATACGAAAACGTGCAAAAGCGGACGAAAACGTGCAAAAACGGGATGAAACTGTGCAAAAGCGGACGAAAACGTGCAAAACCGGACGAAAACGTGTAAAAACGGACGAAAACGTGTAAAAACAGACGAAACTGTGCAAAAGTGGACGAAAATGTGCAAAAACGGGACGAAACTGTGCAAAAGCGGACGAAAACGTGCAAAACCGGACGAAAACGTGCAAAAACGGACGAAAACGTGTAAAAACGGATGAAAACGTGTAAAAACGGACGAAAAGGACTAACGGTGCAATAAAAAAATTAACGGTCGAACTTTTTTTTTCTAGGCATCGAACTTTTTTTCCTTTTCTGGGCATCGAACTTTTTTTTTTCCTATTGTAGCACTGAACTTGCCTATTTTTCCTTTTCTGGGCATCGAAGTTTGATTTTGTGTCACAAAAGGAAAATTAGGCAAGTTCAGTGCTACAATAGGAAAAAAAAAAGGTTCGATGCCCAGAAAAGGAAAACGTGGCAACTTTGATGCCTAAATTTATCATTTTCCCTAAAATAAATTATATATATATACTAAAGATTGGGAGAACAAATCACCCAAAGTAGGTGCATTAAATGCTATCTTTTTCAAAATGGCAAAAATAGCCCCTGAGGTTTAAATGGCGTTGCGAAGTAAGTCCTTTAGCATTAATTGCTATCTATAGCAAGTTGGCAAAAATAGTCCCTCAAGTGTCGTTGCAAAGTAAGTCCTGTAGCATTAATTGCTATCTATAGCAATTTGGCAAAAATAGTCCCTAAGGTTTAAGTGTCGTTACAAAGTAAGTCCTTCGTAGCCACGAAAATAGTCCCTAAGGTTTGAATTGTATTTGCAAGGTAGGTCCTTCAAGGACTAACCAAATAAAGTTTGTACCATTAATTGCTATCTATAGCAATTTGGCAAAAATAGTCCCTAAGGTTTAAGTGTCCTTGCAAAGTAAGTCCTTTGTTGCCACGAAACTAAGGTTTGAATTGTCTTTGCAACGTAGGTCCTTCAAGGACTAACCAAATAAATAGACAAACAAATTTTCCGGTCATTCATCAGTTCCAAATTCACGTCTACAAAAGCAATCCCGCTGCATCGCGCGGGTTTCCACACTCGTTTTTAACTAAAACAGATGAATAATCTTAAGATATAATGTTTGAATTAGTCGTTCAAACCTTTTTTTTTTTTTTTTTTTTTTTTAGTATTCTTTTTGATTGACAATTGAGTGTTTATATTTATGCAATAATCAACTTTGAAAATGATTCACTTGGAATAAGCCAAGGGTTTGTCGAGACAAGCCAAGGTACGCCTCGTATCCTAGTCTGCACTAATGCACTTCAAATGGACGTGTGAGTCAACATTACTTTTGTTCTTCATAACAAAAGTAACATTATACATGCCATTTATGTCTCTCTAATGGAAGAATTGCGCCTCTTGTCCTCTCGTTTGTCTTATCAACTTGCTCATAGCCAAAATTCTCACCTCACCAATATTATATATTTATATCCCGATCACCATGACTAACTTGAGCGTTGATAAGATTGAATCTAACTAATGCACAAGTTTCATATTATGAAGAACTACACAAACACGTAACTTTTTCTGAACAAATAATGCATAACCTAATGGAATTCACTACCAAGTCATGTAATTAAATGCACCTACATCATCCATGTTATTTATGTATACTAAACCGTGAATACCAAACGGTCTTTAGCTTAGCGTCATTTGTATGACTCGAGGTTATCGGTTAAGTCTCACTTGAAACATTTGTGAAATATTATGTACGAAAGTATTCTAGGCGTGAGATTCATCTCGATACGTTTAGTCACACCGAAAAGAATGTCACATTTTTTACAAAATGTCAATTTTTTTTTTTTTTTTTTTGAAAGGCTAAGAATTTTTATTAACAAAGAAACATCAAGAAGGATATACATAAGCGATGAATACATAAAAGAAGAAGAAACCAAAAAAACCAAGGACTAGAAAGAAAGAAAAACCAGACAACTAGTCAAGATTAAACATATGCATTGGTCTTGAAATCCAAATGTTCTAGTTGATAGGCTTTGCCTTGTACCGAGAAGATATCCGAATTTTTGCAACGCGTTGAATCGACGGGAATATGTCCTCACATAAAATGCTTGCAATTGACTCCTCGTTGGCCTTGATCACTTTGTTTCTCCACTTCTAAATAGCCCATATAGCACACTAGAAAACTGCATGAAGCGTTTTGTTGGTTCGAGAGCAGCCATAACTGCCAATTCTTTCAAGAGCAATATCTGCAATATTGAAAGAGGGAAACGTAGCAGGAGAATCAATAGAACACCAACTCCAATTTTTCTCCAAATTGGCAAGACTTTGAGGCAGTTTATAAGGCAATGATCCACTTCCTCCACCTCGGAATCACAAAAAGGACATAAGCAAGAAGAAAGGGGAATACCACGTAAAGAGAGATTGGCACGAGTAGCTAATCTACTTAGAGATGCTCTCCAAACACAAATGTTGACTTGCGGGGAATCCAAGAGTTCCACGAATGGTGAACACCAATACAAGAATCTGAAAAGAGGCTATTCTGAATGAGAACCGAGAGAGGTTTGACTTTGAAGATGCTAGACGCATCACCACACCAGCTCCAAATGTCATGGCTGCCAATACTAATCTCAAGATAACATAATTTGTTCGCGAGCAGGTTAAGCTTGTCCATAGATCTCCCACGAGGAGGAAGACGCCACTCACATTTGATATACCAAGCACCACTAATGAATATACATCACTCGTTTACTTTACAATCTTGATTAGAATCCAAAGCAAATAGTCTAGGAAATAAGTCTTTAACAAAATACCTCATCCCCACTCCATGCGTCCTTCCAGAAAGAAGTATCCGAACCATTGGCGACTTTAAGAGTAAAAGAGTTCTTTAACTCAAGAAGAATCACTTCAGTTTGCACAGTGGCCTTTAAAATATCCGTCCAAACGCCCTTAGGTATAATCAAACTTGAAGCAGATCCAAAGCCATCGCCGTCTTCATAAAAACTACAAATGACTTTAAGTCATAGAGCCTCTTTTTTCGTGAGATACCTCCATTTCCACTTGTCAAGAAGAGCCAAGTTCTTAGCATATAAACTACCAATGCCCAAACCGCCTTTGTTAAAACCAAGCATCATGCTATTTCACTTAACCCAATATATGCCGAGAGTGGAACCATTGAAACCCCAGAATAAACAACATCTGATGGATTTGAGGGTTCTGATAATATATTGAGGAGCTTTGAAGAGGGAAAGGAAATAGATAGGCAAGCTTCCAAGAATCGATTTCATAAGAGTGAGCCTACCTCAAATAGATAAAGTCTTAGCTTTTCAAGCCGAAAACCAAAGCCTAAATCTATTAGCGACTTCATTCCAACCAGCAGTACTATACATTCTCTTACCCACTGGCATTCCGAGGTACATGAAAGGGACAGTGTCATGAGAGCATCTAAGAGAGGAAGCAACAGTCTCCATATCTAAGATAGGAACACCGACTCCGAAAAGACGACTTTGTGGAAAACTAGAAGGGGGGTTGAATAGTTTTACCGATTAAAACTTGGTTTTAAACTATTTAGATCGACTTATGTCAATCTAGTTAAACGTGTATGTTGGATGTTGATAGACAAGCGTATAGATAAATAAAAGCTAAGATAAAGAGTAAGAAGCACAAAACCACAAAGCGAGTATTTATAGTGGTTTGGCTACAAGGACACCTTCCTTGCCCTACTCCACTCCCCGAGTCGCCTACTCTAGAGTTCATAATCACTACACAACACAAACTCCTTGTGGCGGAGAAGCCTTCATAACGTCGCCTACTCTTTATCCGGTACAAGGCTAGACATCGGGTTCTTCCACGAGGTAGAACCAAACCTATCACTACGTCGCCTACACTTTATCCGGTACAAGGCTAGATACCGAGTTTCATTTACAAAGGTGGAACTACTACCCAACACTACACAACTCCTATCCCAAAGGAGATCTACTCCTTATGACAACATCAACAAGGATATCAATATCATTTGACCCAATACAAATCTATCTTGTACATCGACACACCATATCGAATGTACACCTTAGGAACCTTTCACTAATGCCTTTGACTCAACTTTTGGGCACCATTCACTAATGCCTTGTGACTTGACTTCTAGGCACCCTTCACTAATGCCTTTTGACTTGACTTCTAGGCACCTTTCACTAATGCCTTCAACATGGACTTTCGGCACCTTTCACTAATGCCTTTACTTTGACTCTTCGACACTTTTCACTAATGTCTTTGTCTTGACACTTTAGACATCTTTCAACTATGTCTTCGACACTACACTTCTAATGAGAAAGAGAAGAACTATCAACAAGATACCATTAGTAGTCTTGATGATGACGAAGCTAGGCAACTCATAGACTTGAGTTTGCTCGACTTCAAGAGGTGGTGATCTCGCCTTTAAGAGGAACCTAGAGAATCACACAAACACAAAACTACATAGAAAGATCACTTGGATTTGTGGTTAGAGAGTTTACAACATAAAGAGAAAATATGTGTGAAAGGGGTAAGTTACAATGAATAAATGGCTCACTATTTATAGAGAAACTATTGCTAATGTTCCACAGATCCCACGGATCCCTTACTTGAGGTATCCGTCCAGTGTAAACTGGGGGAACCGTGGGACGCTCCTCTTTGCCCATGGGTTTTGGGTCATGGGTTATGGGTCATGGGTCCTAGACTTTGGACCATGGGTATCCAAGTAGATACAATGTATCTAGAAGGTGCAATGCATCTAGGTCATGGGTTAACTCCATGGGTCATGGATAATACTCATTTATGGCTTATGCATGATGTCATGCAATGGGTTATGGGTTATGCTCCATAGGTATGGGTCATGGACTTTGGGTTATACCCAACTACATTCAATGTATTTGGTCAATGGGTCAAATACTTAAACTTCTACCCATTATAATACATACTAATTATGTATATATCTACCCAATATGTAAACACTAGTTGTTGTACATATGTATTACTAAATCATGAACACACTATTACTTGTTTAGTGTTTTATGTGAAAACGTAAGTGTGTTAGTAAACTATTGCCTCAAACCATTTACGTATTTTATTTGTTTCGTTAAAATGATTTTACGTTTGTTATCGACAAAACATTAGAAGATCGTAAAATATAAATAAAAGTTTTTACGGATAATTTGTGTTAATACAAATAAACCGTAAAAACGTTTATTAATATTTTGCGATCTCTTTGTGTTTTGTTGATAACATATATAATGTTGTCTTAAGTATAATTATAAGGATACATGTTATTTTTGTAAAGCATTTACATATAATCTTTTAAATACAAAAATGTAGTAACAAAAGCATTTGTTGTAATAGTTAATTAGGATGGGTAAAAATCACAACCCATGGATCTTAACCCATACCCAAAGAGACTTGATACAATGTATACTTAGATACATTGAATCTAGATATAACCCATGGACCAACCCATGACCCATAACCAAAAAACCCATTGGCAAAGAGGAGCGTTCCACGGATCCCTAGCTTTGTGCTAGCCGGATCCCAAGTGGAAGGGATCCGTGGGATCCGTGTGAACAGTGAGGAAATTTGCCTATAAATAGAGAGTCATTTCTTCATTCTTACTCACTCCTCTTCTTACTAAATCTCTCATACACTCTCATTCTCTTCTAACATATAGATCACTTGATCTAGAGAGTTGTTCTTCTTTTCTTTCTATTTGTGATTCTCATATAGGTCCTTCTCTAAGGCGAGATCACGAGCATTCTACAAGTCATCCAAGCAAGGGGTCCTTGATTGATTTGTCACTCCGCAAGATTTCTGTAGCGAAGATCTTGTATTTGATATTTCACATATTTGTTGTGTAATAGTTGTGTTGGTTTGGTCCACCGTGCTACGGACTCGGTATCTAGCTTTGTACCGGATAAAGTGTAAGCAACGTTGTGAAGGCTTCTCCGCCAAGTGAAGGAGTTTGTTGACATAGTGCTTGAACTCTCGAGTAGGTGACTCGGGGAGTGGAGTAGGGCAAGGAAGGTGTCCTTGTAGCCGAACCACTATAAATCGGTTGTGTCATTTCTATCCCTTATCTTCGTTTATTTACTTACATTATCATTAGATCTATACGTTCTCAACATCCATACAATTTCACATAATATCGAACCTAAAGTTTTTGAAATCAACTTAAAATCGGCAAAACTATTCAACCCCCCCTTCTAGTTTTCCACAATTGGCATCAAGAGCTAAGTTTATAAAAGTTTTAAAATAAAATTGTATTTTAAAAACTTTTCGATCACTATGGGTTCTAAAAATTATAAGGAAGGGAAATCTATGCAACGACCACCACTACTTGAAACTAATGGTTTTATATATTGGAAAAATAGATTCGAAACATATGTGAAGTCTAAAGATATTGATCTTTGGTACATTATTGTTGAAGGTGATTTTGAGGCTACCTCAAATGATGATAAAGGAAATTTAGTTCACATACCTCATGATAAACTAAATGATGAAATGAAGAAAAAGCTTTCTAAAAATAGTGAAGCAAAAATGGTTTTATATAATGCTTTACCGAAAAAAGGAATTCGAAAGAATTTCTATGCTTAAAACCTCTAAAGAAATTTGGAATTCTTTAGTTGTAACTCATCAAGGCAACCAACAAGTTAAAAATAATAAAATTGATCTATTTGTTCAACAATATGAACAATTTTCAATATCGGATGAGGAAACTATAGATCATTCATTTGCTAACTTTAATACTATTATTACATCTTTACAAGCACTTGATGAATCCTTTTCTAGCCGTAACCATGTTAGGAGATATCTAAGGGCACTTCCATCGAAGTGGAGATCCAAGGTGACGGCAATCGAAGAGTCAAAAGATTTGACAATCCTCACCCTCGATGAACTCATAGGCAACCTAAAAGTCTACGAGCTTGTCCTTGCTAAAGATTCCGAAGCCTCAAAGGTGAAAGAGAAACACAAATCTCTTGCCCTTAAAGCCAAAAAGATTTCGAGCGATGAGGAGAGCTCATCTTCGAGTAGTGACGACGAAGAGTACGCTATGGCGGTAAGGGACTTTAAAAAGTTCTTTAGAAGAAAGGGTAGATACGTCAAACAACCGTATGACGATAAGAAAGGCTTTCGGAAAAACAAAGAGGACGAAAAGCCAAAAGATGATCGTACTTGCTTTAAATGTGGGGACCCAAACCACTTTATTAGTAAGTGTCCCAAACGGGATGATCAAAAGGCATTCGTGAGCGGCACGTGGGGAATGAGCGACGAGGAGGACGAAGAAATTTGTCTCATGGCAAATGACGAGGTATGTCACGAATACTATAGTAGTTCATCACTTGATGACGACTCATTGCATAATGAATATGATAAACTATGCAATATTAGCTTAAAACTAATTAACAAAAACAAGCTTTTAAAGAGTCAAAACCAACGTTTAGATAAAGAAGTCATAGAATTAAAAGCAAAACTAAAACGTTTGGAAAAGGGTAAAATAGCAAGTGGTGAATGTGAACTTTGTGTTCAACTTCAAACACTAGTTGATCATTTAGATTCTAAAATTGCTAGAATGAGTACAAACACCTTAGATACAATACTCGATGGTGTTAAAACCGGCAACAACCAAAAAGGTCTAGGCATACAACAACTTGATCCATCAACTAGTGAAAGTAAAGAAACAAAATTTGTTAAAGAATTAGAAAAACCAGCCACTGTTGTGGCGGATCCCACGGATCCCCTAAAAAGGGAACCGGCTAGTGTACAAACTGGGATCCGTGGATCTGCTGTGACAACTAGTGGTAATAACATAGCTTCATCATCTAGAAACGAGTTCGTTATCGTAAATAGGAAGAAACCAACTCATGTCACCACTAGACATCCACCTCCAAAAATTAATCCTACTTTTGCAAGAAACAAAGCACCATCTTTTCAAAAACATAATGCATCTAGGAGACCTAATAACATTTATCCAAGAAGTAACCATCAAATGGGATGGAACCCTAATATGCAAAACGGTTTCTCTTTTCAAAACTTTGCTCCATGGAATGCATACTCATCTTATCCATACATGTCTAACATGAATGGAATGTTTAACACTAATGGACCCATGAATAAATGGGGACCAAACTTTTGAGTTTATTATTGTTTTAGGTGTGCTTAAAGGTCGACCTTGACCCCGATGAATGGGTCAAGGATAGCGGGTGCACGAGGCACATGACCGGCAATAGGGATCTATTCTCCACATATGAATCCGTTAATGGAGGTAATGTGGTGTTTGGAAATAGCAAAAGTAGAATCATTGGTAAAGGTACGGTTTCTAACAAATCTCTAACCATTAACGATGTGTGTCACATAGAAAACCTAAACTTTAATATCTTAAGTATAGGACAAATATGTGATAAAAAGTGCAATGTACTTTTTACCGAAACCGGTAGTAAGATACTTAAAAATGGCATAACCATAGGAAGAGGAATTAGGAAACATGGAGTCTATGTCATTAAAATCGGCAATGAACCTAAAGACAAACTATGTCTTACCTCTATGGATGATACTTCGACCTTATGGCATCGAAGATTGGGTCATGCCAATATGCGACTTCTTCAATCGCTATCATCCAAAGATCTAGTAAGAGATCTACCTAAGTTAAAATATGAACATCATTTTTGTGATGCTTGTAATATAGGAAAACAAGCTCACTCGAGTCATAAAGCTAAAAACATGGTGTCCACAACTAGGTGTCTAGAATTACTACATATGGATTTATTTGGTCCATCCGCTATCCAAAGTTATGGAGGCAACTACTATACTTTGGTAATAGTGGATGACTACTCTAGGTATACTTGGACAAAATTTTTAAAGAACAAAACGGAAACCTTTAACTATTTTGAAATATTAAGCAAAAAGATCCAAAGACAACTAGGAAAACCCATAGTGTCTATTAGGACGGATCATGGTAGGGAATTCGATAATGAAGTGCAATTCGGAGCTTTTTGTGACGCTAATGGTATTACTCACAACTTCTCGGCTCCACGCACTCCACAATCGAATGGGGTAGTAGAAAGAAAGAATAGAACCCTTCAAGAAATGAGTAGAACCATGCTTAACGAACAATCCATACCTCAAAAATTTTGGTGTAATGCTGTTGATACCTCAACATACATACTCAATCGAGTCTTAATTAGACCAATCTTAGGTAAAACTCCATATGAGTTACTCCGAGGCAAAAAGCCTACTTTAAATCATTTTAGAGTCTTTGGAAGCAAATGCTTCATTCTTAACACTAAAGATTACCTTACAAAATTTGATCCTAAATCAACCGAAGGTATCTTTTTAGGTTACTCGCCTAATAGCAAAGCCTACGTCATATTAAACAAAGAAACAATGAAGGTAGAAGAGTCATTAAACATAAAATTTGATGAAAGTCCACCCAAACCCTCTCCACCTCTTGTCGATGACGAGATCATAGAAAGTGAAGCTATTGTAATTAAGAAAAAGATTAACGAAGAAGATGAACCTTCAATTAGTGAAATCACAAACATTAAAGAGTCCAAAGATCACCCCGTAGATAAGGTCATAGGAAAGCTAAACGAACGAACATTAAGGTCTCAAGTTCAAAACCTAAGTAGCTTATTTTGTTTTGTTTCAACTATAGAACCTAAGAACACACAAGAAGCCATAAAAGATGAAAGTTGGGTAATGGCTATGCAAGAAGAATTAAATAAATTTGTTTATAATGATGTTTGGACACTTGTCCCTCCACCTAGTAATCAAACCGTAATAGGAACAAAATGGGTGTATAAAAACAAATTAGATGCAAACGGAGTAGTATCTAGGAACAAAGCTAGACTCGTTGCCCAAGGGTATAACCAACAAGAAGGAATAGACTTTGATGAGACCTATGCCCCCATGGCTAGATTAGAGTCTATAAGAATACTTCTTGCGTATGCTTGTGCTAATGATCTAAAGCTTTATAAAATGGATGTCAAAAGCGCTTTTCTAAATGGTCTTATTAATGAAGAAGTATATGTAGCTCAACCTCCGGGCTTCATCGATTTTGAAAAACCCAAACACGTTTATAAATTAAAGAAAGCCCTTTATGGTCTTAAACAAGCTCCAAAAGCTTGGTATGATAGACTCAAGTCCTTTTTAATTAAACATAACTATACCATGGGGTTAGTTGACAACACACTCTTTACTAAGAAAAAGGAGTCACACATAATCATAGTACAAATATACGTAGATGATATTATATTCGGATCCACATGTCAAGACATGGGTGATGATTTCTCTAAAATCATGCATGACGAGTTCGAGATGAGTATGATGGGAGAACTTAGCTTCTTTCTTGGTCTACAAATTAAACAAGTAGAAGATGGTATCTTCTTCAATCAATCTAAATACATCAAGGAGATGTTAAAGAAATTTGGTCTAGAAGAGTCAAAACCAATTAGGACACCCATGTCATCCGACACCAAACTAACAAAAGATGAAGACGGCGAATCCGTAGATAATACTAAATATCGTGGCATGATAGGTAGTCTCCTCTACCTCACGGCAAGTAGGCTGGATATCATGTTTAGTGTCTGCTTATGTGCTAGGTTTCAAGAAAACCCCAAAACTTCACACCTAGAAGCCGTCAAAAGAATTTTTAGATACATTAAGGGTACAACACAATTAGGATTATGGTATCCTAAGGGCACGGGTGTAGAAATAATTGTATATGCAGATTCTGACCATGCAGGGGATTACGTTGATAGAAAAAGTACAAGTGGGGTGTGTACTTTCATGGGATGTTGTTTAACATCGTGGTTTTCTAAGAAACAAACGGCTCTAGCAATATCAACAACCGAAGCCGAGTACGTCTCCGCCGGCAAAGCATGCCAACAAGCACTATGGATGAAACAAGCGTTAGTAGACTACGACATTCATCTAAGCGACATAGCCATTCTATGTGATAACAAAGGTGCCATCGACTTAAGCAAGAATCCGGTATTGCATTCTCGCACCAAGCATATAGAGATTCGTCATCACTTCTTAAGAGACAATGTTCAAAAGGGGAACATTTCTATTGAGAAGGTAGCATCCGAAGATAACATAGCCGACGTCCTCACCAAACCGTTGAAGCGGGAATAATTCAACCTACTTCGTCTTGGTCTTGGTTTAATGGAACACACGTCGTAATTTATTTTGACTCTACAAGGTATGTAAACACTAGCCTTCTTCCCTCTGAGTCTAGGATCTCTATTTCACGCACAACTCACAAACAATACGGGAATTTTCAAAACCCAAAGATAAGTTTTTTTTTTACTTATAGCTCTCCTACTTTTTATATACACATTTTCAAAGAAAACCTACTTTCACAATGTTTTCTAAAAGGATGATACCTTCCCGTATCAATTTCACAAAAGCAATTTCTCACGTCTAGGACAAATCGCTTTTTCATTATTAATACAAAGTAAAAACCCGTTTTCATTGCATCTCATGTCTTTTGAATGCTAAATGGGACACATAACTAATATGTGTTTTCGGGTACATTCATTTAAGCTACAATGAATTAGGAGCATTGACAACACAAGATTACATACTTATGTACTAAATATGTGTTTTCGGGTTATCTCAATAGGATACTTTTTATACTTCTAGTTTAGTTTTTATTTCGTTTTAGGGGTCGAGATAACCGCAACTCCAAATAGTTTGCATATAGGCACACAATAGGCAAAAATATTTCCAAAAGGAGAATTTTGTACTGCCTGAAACACCAGACCCACGGATCCCAGCCTTCATGCTGGACAGATCCCTCATGGGAAGGATCCATGGGATCCGTGTATACAGAAGCTGTTTTCAACTTCTATTTTTGTCATTTTGGATGAAATATCCACATTTGTCTTATTTTTGGAGTATGCTCTTTAATGCTTGTGTTCTCATGATCACATGCCTTGAATTCATATCTAATCATTAGATTTTAATCCACATTTTGAGTCAAGCATTCATTACAATGTGTTGTTTTTCTATATATATAACTCCCAAAATGCTTGCATACTCCATCTCCTTCTCACAAACACACTTCATAATGTCATCCAAAAACCCTTTAGGAGAATCATCTAGTACAAACAATCATGATATCCAAACCTTTGTACTTCCACCATCCAAAATACCACAATCAAATGCTAGGATATCCGCCCGGATTAGTATCCGATCTTGTTGTTTAGCAAAACCAACCTCAAATGATTCATCCTCAAATAACTCACCACAAGATGCTTCCATTATAGCACCACCCTCATCACCAACAAGTACACTAACTTCATCACCACCTAAAATAACTCTTTTGGAACTCCTTAGGACTCCAACAAGATCTACCCAACCTAAAGAAAAAGAAATAGTCTTTTCCACACCCCCCACATCACCAAATACTATTTTTCAAGATTTTGAAACATCACCACCTCTAGCTCCCATCACATCACAAGAACATCTAGGTTCTTTTCCACCACCACATACAAACATTCCAGACTTTGATCCATATTTTCCTATTTTTCCACCACAACTTCCGCATAACTCAAATCAAAACAACCCGGAAAACTTCCGCACTCATTACCCACATCATCTACATTGTGAACATTGCCAATCCACTAGGGAAATTGCAATAGAAGTTAGGGAAGAAATGCGTTTCATACTCAACCTCATCCTTGATCGCATCAATACAATTACTCATCAAAACCTCCATCCATAACCTTATGCAAGCATGGAAGGAATCTCTACTACTATTTTTCACTTTTTATATCTTTTTGTCATTTTCAAGAACAAGTCTTGTTCTTATTTTTACATGCTTGTAAGTGGCTTAACTACCACTACAATTTGTCATTTTATTGCAAGGCCTTGTTTACATACCTTGGCTCCCTATCTTGTTTCTCGACAACCATAAGATCAATTAAGCATGTTACTAACTTTCTTTTGTAGATTTTTCTTCTCTTGACGCCCCAAACTAGGGGGAGCTACCGTCAAGGGGGAGTAAGTAGACTACTTTTTCCTCCAAGGGTTCACTTTTTGTTTCGACAAAAAGGGGGAGAAGAAGTAAAACTTAGGAGCTTTCAAAACTTACATCTATTCTTAAGTTTTACTCATCATAACATTATATTTTGTCATCAACAAAAAGGGGGAGATTGTTAATACAAATAAACCGTAAAAACGTTTATTAATATTTTGCGATCTCTTTGTGTTTTGTTGATAACATATATAATGTTGTCTTAATTATAATTATAAGGATACATGTTATTTTTGTAAAGCATTTACATATAATCTTTTAAATACAAAAATGTAGTAACAAAAGCATTTGTTGTAATAGTTAATTAGGATGGGTAAAAATCACAACCCATGGATCTTAACCCATACCCAAAGAGACTTGATACAATGTATACTTAGATACATTGAATCTAGATATAACCCATGGACCAACCCATGACCCATAACCAAAAAACCCATGGGCAAAGAGGAGCGTTCCACGGATCCCTAGCTTTGTGCTAGCCGGATCCCAAGTGGAAGGGATCCGTGGGATCCGTGTGAACAGTGAGGAAATTTGCCTATAAATAGAGAGCCATTTCTTCATTCTTACTCACCCCTCTTCTTACTAAATCTCTCATACACTCTCATTCTCTTCTAACATATAGATCACTTGATCTAGAGAGTTGTTCTTCTTTTCTTTCTATTTGTGATTCTCATATAGGTCCTTCTCTAAGGCGAGATCACGAGCATTCTACAAGTCATCCAAGCAAGGGGTCCTTGATTGATTTGTCACTCCGCAAGATTTCTGTAGCGAAGATCTTGTATTTGATATTTCACATATTTGTTGTGTAATAGTTGTGTTGGTTTGGTCCACCGTGCTACGGACTCGGTATCTAGCTTTGTACCGGATAAAGTGTAAGCAACGTTGTGAAGGCTTCTCCGCCAAGTGAAGGAGTTTGTTGACATAGTGCTTGAACTCTCGAGTAGGTGACTCGGGTAGTGGAGTAGGGCAAGGAAGGTGTCCTTGTAGCCGAACCACTATAAATCGGTTGTGTCATTTCTATCCCTTATCTTCGTTTATTTACTTACATTATCATTAGATCTATACGTTCTCAACATCCATACGATTTCACATAATATCGAATCTAAAGTTTTTGAAATCAACTTAAAATCGGCAAAACTATTCAACCCCCCCTTCTAGTTTTCCACAATTTGTATTAACAATCTCTCCTTTTTTGTTGATGACAAAACATAAGATTATTTTAAGGAAAAACTAAAATTCGTAAAAGTTTGAATTGAGTTTACTCTCTTCTCCCCCTTTTAGTCGAAACAAAAAGATCGTCGAAAAGAAACTAACACATTATTTTAAAAAAACATGTGAAAGAAAAAATGAAAAATAGAGAGTAAATGAGGAGAAATATTCTCGACTTAGCTCCCCCTTGACGAGTCCATCCCTTTGTGAGGGCGTCAAGTAAGAAAAAAATACTAAACTAATGCATTGCAACTATGTTTGCAAATGATTTCGTCTTTGTGACGCATATGCCCCCCCCCCCTTGATGATTGCAACTTTGAAAGGAGGATGTCATGTAATGTAATCCTAATGTGAAATGATATTGCAAATGATTTTGCAATGTATCGCTTTGACACGAAACTCCCCCTAGCTTAGGGTTTCAAAGTCTTCATGTGGATATTGAAAATCTACAAAACAAATGTTAGAAAACAAGTATATAATGCATAATTTCTTACAAATAAGACTCAAGTTAGTAGTAAACCAGTCTTCTGTTGCACGGATCCCACGTTCCCTCTTTGGAGGGATCCGTCTAGGCAAAACAAAGGGATCCGTCTGTTTGAAAGTTTAAGACAGCAATGGTGATGTGAACAAATGATGTCAACATCAAAATGAGATATGTATTGAGGCATCAAACATATTCTCAAGACAATATGGCATATAACATGTAATTTCATTCAATAAAACATACGAGAAATGATCTACATATCTCAAAAACTAGTAGAATGATTAAAACATGAAATATGATTCCTAAACTATCTAAGTTAAGCTTAAGACTAGGACCCCACTTCAATCCTTAAGCTCAAGGTTGTTTAGGTTTGTTGACCTCATCGAAACGTTCGAGGAGGTGATAAAACATGAAACGTTGCTCTTCACGTAGTTCATGTATCAAGCCTTCAACGTGTTGACAATGATAGCAATCTTTGTCATTGCTCAGAAAAGGTGGTGGTAGGAATGGAGTGACTTGAGATGGAAGGTTTGGTTGAGATTCCACAAAAGAAGGAGGAATATGTGGAGGTATATTTGGAGGCGATTTAACTAAAGGTGGTGGTGGTGGAATATGTGATGAGGATGGTGGTAGAGAGGTATCCACTTCCATGTGATCGGGTGGTTGATTTTGATGATTCCTCATGATCCAAAAGGGACTATTTAAGGGTGACGGAGAAAAAGATGTCGGGGCTAGTGTTGATTCAACACCTTGATTTTGTTGCTCTATTCTTTCCATTGAGAATGTTGGCAATGGTGGAGGATGAGATGGCTTAGGAGGCAAGTCCTCTAGATTGTAGAGGTGTGGTGATGAGAGTGGAGTGGTGAATGATATGGCTCTAGGCACTTAGTGGAAATAGGAGTGTTTGGTTTAGGGGGTATAGTGGTGTTTGGCATTGGTAGTTTAGTGAGAATAATCCTTTTGGGGATTGGTTTGATAGGTGGAGGGGAGATCCTAGCATTTGTGGATTTAACGGGAGATGATTCGGTTGAAGAAATTTCGTGAACAACACGAGCAAGTTTCTTGGGTGGTCCTTTAGTAGATGAGTTACCACTAGGAGCTTTCCTCATTATGAGATGAAAAAAAATAGGGTTATAAGAGTTTCTAAATGATAAGAATGACGATGTAGATGATGACTTTAGGAGTCTTAACAAGATGGTTTATAAGGGGAAGGATTTGGCAAGTGCATTCAAGACTTAAGCCACTAAGATCCTTTGGAATGTGATGATTTACATGCACAAGAGTCAACTTCAGAGATGTACTGATCTAGGAGTTTAATTAAACAAGATGGAGTGTTCAAGTTAGCAAGGAGAGCTTGAAATGATTGTTTTAGCTAGAGTTTGAATGAATCTGTCACCCGGATCCCACGGTTCCCTCCAATGAGGGATCCGTCTAGGCTAATCCTAGGGATCCGGCTCTCGGCAGCTAAGAACGGAGAAAAATGATGTTTGTAAGGTCTAATACCTATACCTCTTGAGTGTTTCAGTCTTCCTAAGTGTCTTAAATGAAAGGGTACTTAAATGATCAAGGGCAATGAGTGAAGGTAGCTAATGATTGCCTTTTATGAAAGAAAATGGAACTTTATGAGTACTAATGAATGACCAAAGATGACACTAGAAAATTTGAGAGTGTTAAGTGGAGCTAAATGATCCGAGAGACCAGATAGTAATCTTAAGATAATTTTGGAAAATATCTTAAAAGAAATGAAAAACTAGTATTTGACCCATTTTGAGGTAGAGATAACTAAAATCAATTTGCTAAAATTAAGAGATTTATAAAACTAGATGTGTTGACATGTGAGAGATGATGTGTGAGTATAGGATCGGAAGAATGATGAGTTTTTGGTGAAATGATAAATCGAAAAGAACCTTGAGTGTGATCCTAAATGAGCTATGAGTGAGTGTGAAGCTTACTGAGCTTGAGGAAGACTTTAGTGGTCCCAAGGTATTATGTTTAGCTAGTGTGAAGTAGTCTAAGGACATGGTTTGATGTATAAAGTCAGCAACTGCATTTCTGTTTTCCCGAATCCCACGGTTCTCTAAGTGGAGGGATCCGTCTAGTACAAAGTGAGGGATCCGTCTCCTGCTAAACAGTACCTTCACAGAAGATATGCAAAAGTTGCACAAGGTATCGTATTTCAAAGCTAGTGTTTTCTAAGAAGTTTGAACAATTATATAAACGAGACATCAAACGTTAAATGTTTTATTTCATGAGAAAAATCACATTACAATGATAAAAGATGAATTCTAAGGATTGAGCCTATTTGGAAAGGAAACTAAGTCTCTTGAGCGTTTTCGCTAGATGGATCGTCAAATGGATGATGAGTATTTGCCGATTCAGGGATGAAGAAATACTTGATGAGAGATGTGTTTAGAGGTTCCATCATCTTATTGACGAGTACGTACAACGGACTTTGAAATTGAGGGTGGAAGTACATGATGTGATGATAAAGGCGTGTCAAGAACATTCCATAAGGGATTAGTTTGTTCTTGTTGCCTTGGAGGTTTATAATTCGCCTTGCGAAGAAATAGGCGAGATTGTATGGTTGTTGTGTTAGCAAACAATACATTATGTGAGCACAACAAGCGGGAAGGATTTCTCGATTTCCCCTAAGACTCCAAAAATTTTCACGTAGGATGATTGCGAGAGGTTTAAACTCATCTCGGATATCCCGTGTATAGATTATGTTTGGATCAAAGTAATAGGGTCGAGGTTTGCATAACATGCGAGTCAAGTCTTGAGGGGAAGGTATGTGTGAACAATATGGACTATTTTCTTCACGATGGTCGAAGAGAGAATCAAGAGACCAATCTTCAGTGAAGGTACATTGTCCATGATTTGGAATTCGGAGAATGTGAGCAAATTGCCCAAGGGTTAAAACAAACTTTTGGTTTTTGATCCAAAACCAAAGAGATAGAGATCGATCCTCGTTACGAACGAGTTCAACTTGACGAAAGAATTCCAATACAAACCTTGGACAGATTTTCTCGTTAATTCCGAGAAGGCCTTTTAGTCATATGGTTCGGAAAGAGGTATTGATACCTTCTTCGTATAGTAGAGGTGTGTCGACAATGCGTCCTTCATGAAAGTGACGAGTTTCGAGATTATTGAACCCACGGACATGATTGTCAGGTGTGTTGGGCTCAAGAGAAATGTTAGGAATGTAGATATAAGTGAGTGAAAAGTCGAACTCATACTCATGAGACATGACGAGACCTATGGAAGTGAAAAGAATATGATGAGACGCATTAAAGTAAAAAAGATTATCACCTAACGTTTTTACTAGATTTCTATTAACAATGACAATTAACTCAAAACATTCTAGTGGGATATTTCTTTTTAAGATAAAAATTGTTTTTATGTTGCATGAGAATCTGTTTCCCAGTTCTACGGTTCTCACGGTTCCCTTCCAAGAGGGATCCGGCTATTAAACTATAGGGATCCGTGGATCTGTAGTGACAGAAAAGATTTTGACGAAAGAATAAGTTTTTCCATCTTATAGGTTTATAAAAATAAGTGTTTTTTTTAGCCAATATTTACTTAGTTAAGCATGCATTGTAGGTTTCTAAGATATCTCAAGGCCAAATGTACAAAGGACAAAAAGTAGAAGAAAAATGACAAACACATTATGAAAAATAAATTAGATAAACTAGAACATTAGTAATATTTCATTTCAATGCTAAGAACGATACAAATGATTGGGTATATAACACCAATGTAGATCAACAACACAAAGTACATGTCTCCATAAGAAAACTTGATCATGGGGAACAAGAGAGCGATAAGTGTCAAGACGATGATTACGAAAGCGATGTAAACCATGATGATGAAGTTTTTCTTTGGTTTTGATTTGAGATGAGAAGGAAGATGAAGTTTGAATGAGAGGTAATTTTTGAAAGTGAAATATTTGAAAAATGAGGGTTTGGTGGAGTTGAAGATCGGAGGAGGTATTTATAGGGAAGGAGGAATTTTTGAGATTTGTGTTTTATTTTATTATTAGAAAGATTTGATTTTTAGATTAAGTAAAATAAGACACATGTTTATAAACCTATACTATAAATGGAAGAGTAACACGTATGCAAGAAAGGCTTCCTAATAAAGCTACGTGTAATAAATGAGTATGTGAAGAAAGAAAATGATCATATAAGTTCCTATGTAAGCATACTTATTCTTAAGCTAATGTTATTTAAAGATACGTGGGAAGTCATACCTCTAATGCAATTATGAGTGTCTTTATTTTGACAAAAAATGTCAATAGACAACTCTGGTTCCTTCGTGATTAAGATACCTTCTTAGGGAAGGTAATCTTGTTACCAAGAAATTCCTATGGCTTGATAAACATGAGCTTTAACTAAGCAAAATGACAAGGAATGTTAGTGCAATTTAGTAAGATAAATTAAGAGAAAAAAATATTGTTGTCATCAAATCAACATCCTACAAAAGTGTTTTTAAGACATGGTGTTTGTTTTTGTAAAAGACCTTCTTTGTAGTTTTAAATTATACATGGATCGTATCAAGTTTTTAAAGTACAACATACTCTAAGAAACTTGGTAACGAAGCTCTGATGCCAATTGTGGAAAACTAGAGGGGGGGTTTGAATAGTTTTACTGATTAAAACTTGGTTTTAAACTATTTAGATCGACTTATGTCAATCTAGTTGAACGTGTGTGTTGGATGTTGATAGACAAGTGATAATGCTACACGCGTCGTTCGGGGTCAAAGGAACTTCCTTTTCGTCGAGCAAGTTTTTCAACACCCTAGGCAGTGAACCTAATCGTTGTAGTGTAGTATTAGGGTAAGCCACGGGTATTGATATCGTTCTCTAGGGGAATAGGAATGCTAGTAAGAAGTTACTACGCTAAGGTTGGGGTTGAGGAAGATTATTTTTTATCTTTTTTATATTTTTTAGGAAATGGAAAGGTACGAATCTTGGGGTTTGGATTTGGGGGGTTGGTATTTCTACCGATTACTCTACTTATCTAATTATCTAACCTAATATGAGGATAGTCTATGTCTATTGTTGTGTGCTCGTATGATAGTTAAAGATGTGTTTACCTAGAGGCTACTACTCCCTAGTTATCTCCTATTGATGGTTGAATTGTCACGTCCTTATTCTTAACGCGTTGTGTTTTCTAAGGTCGTAAGGTGTGCATTCCCTAACTCTTTGAAGTAACCTTTAAGTGTAGTAAACGAGATCCACTAAGTCATTCATAAACTAACTTTGAGGTTATCTTTGGGTTTAGTAAACGAAATCCACTAAGTCATTCATAAACTATCAAAGATTTATCAAGTATTAAACACAACGATAGCCTAGTCGCACTCCTAAGCTAATTACAATTAAGATAAGAGACAACCTAACAATAATTAACAACTAGGTTTCATATATCTAAGCAAACACATAAGTAATTTAGCCGGACATGGTAAACATGCAAGCATACACACAATCAATCGAAGACATAATTGTATTAATGAAGTAAAACACTTATCTTGATGTAAGTTAGGGTTTGGAACCCTAAAATACTGTACAAGACAGCCTTGGTTCGGTTTAGGTTTTTACTCCAAAAGGCTACACACTAAAACTGAAAAATTCGGATTCTATATATAATATTACAATCGCGACGGCGTCACCTTATGATTTGTGACGCCGTCGGGTCGCCGTCATTAGGGTTTCGTCTTGGCCACGTTAGTCTTGTGACGGCGTCACCTTGTGCTTGTGACGCCATCCTCTTCAGCTTCTGACGCCGTCTGGATCAAATCTAGGCCGTCTGAGTTGCGACGGCCTACTCTTTTAAAGCCTGACACCGTCACTTGAAAATAAGAAATTTGGCTTATGTGCCGTCACAAAATGCTCCGACGGCGTCGCAGTTAAGCAGTGACGCTGTCACATTGTATTTCAGCAGCTTGAGTGTCTCGATTCTTGACTTTGGCCATTTTCTTCGTATATCCGCGCCTTTTCGTCCAAATAAGTGCCATTACAGCAATTTGCCTTCAAGAGACCTAAAAAGTGAAAAGGAACGATATTAAGTAATAACGGGTACAAAAGTGATCAAATAAGGGCTTAAAAGACCCCTCAAAAAGGTACATTTTAAAACCTTATCAAATATCCCTACACTTGTTATTTGCTTGTCCTCAAGCAAATGTGCTTTTAGCCAATTAATTTATAAGTTAGGGGTCATGAAGCATTGGTTTAAAACAGTCCACAACACATATAAGCCCCGCAAAAGTCATAACAAGCACGGAAATTACATACTAGCACCTCACATAGGGTGTTTGGATACTCACATCTCTCTCGGGTGTATATGAAATATAACAAGTTGGAAATGGAAGATAAACACTCATTAACCGGTCCTAGTACATAGATTACCATAGGCTTGAGAATAGATCAAACCTCCATCGCTTTGGCGTAAGCACCTAGGAAAGACTATCAAAGAGGTCTTTAAAGGGTTGTAACGTTAGGCTTACGGTAGGGAAACAAAGGGTTTGGTGGGATAGGCTATTTAGTGGTGGCAAGTCAAAAATCTCTATGTTACAAGCATACGAAGAATGGCGTTGCTAAGCCAAGACTCGACACTCTAAACTCTAGATAACTTAAACAAACAAACATAAATTTAAAGGATAGATGTAGGATGGTAGCCCGTTTTTTTTTTTTTTTTTTTTTTTTTTTTTTTTTTTTTTTAACACTCTATTTTTTTTCTTTTCTCCTTTTCTATTTTTTTTCGATTTTTTTTTTCATACTCTTTTATTCTACCATCCTCTTCGGTAACATCAAAATGATAGGGATTTATAGGCACATCCCTACACTTGAGTTTTTATTACTCTAACACTAATTTGACCCGAATTGAAAAGATCAAAACACTTGGGGTACGTTATTACGCAAATAAGGGAATTTAACGTTCCCTTCCAGTCATTTCATAAACTTTAACTTTTTCCCATGAGTCTCAATCGTCCCAAAACTGTGTACAAAGGATATGACTCGACTTAGCAACTCATGCAGGCAACTAGATAATTGAACTAAGGGTTTATGGTGATAACAATAATGCACTAAAAGTGAGTGCATACAAGGTAGGCTAAGGTGATTTGGGTGTATATTTGGGGGTGGGGTGTAAACAATGCTCTTCATTGATATTCCGGAAAAACCGAAACATCACGAGAACCGCGAAAAGGATAGGCTCTGAGGGGTTAACTAGGGGTATCGTGTACTAAAGATGAGTACAACGCAAAGGTGTGGGGGAATTACTCAACCAATGTGGAAGAAGTAATTATATTACGGGTATCAAACAAGGGTTATCCTAATACCTCTTATCATTTAGTTATTCCTAACTACACAAGTGTAGTCTTACTAGCGATCTCGGGATGCATCACAAAACAAGTTCTAGAATCTATTATACTACCGGTTCACACTCTAAGAATTAAAGATGAATGCTTTAATTCCTACTAATCTAAGGGCGATCCTCACATTTTGGGTGGAATTTAGGTGGTAATGGGTTTTTGTGCTAGTCATATAATTTCCTATCCGTGAGACGCTTTTGTTAAGACTAATGGCCCACTCCTATATGTCATGAAAAATTTTAAATTTTGTGCCAAAATTATCCTAACCGACATTTTCTCATGGTTTATTACACAAATACAATTGGACAAAGCAAATAATCAAGGATAAGCATAGTTTCTAAGTTCCCGTTTTATTTTCCCTCCCTACACTTAAACTGAACATTGTCCCCAATGTTCCCCGAAAGTATCAAAGTTATGATAATGGAAGGTAATTAAAAACGAAAGAAACTAGTACTCCCCTGATTAGCTCGGTAAGATCCGTGTAAAGTGGTGGTTAAATCCTTTCCAAGAAAAATGTATGCGTGAAAAGCTCCTTCCAATCTTTTGTTTCTTCTTCTTGATAAATAAAACCTGCACATTCGAAGAAAACAAACGAAACCTTCGCGTAAATCGGCGATAATAATATATATAAGACTCTACTAAACTAGGATATAATGCTTGTGGAATGGATGTTTACAGAATTTCTGGAAAATTAAGACCTGGAAAATTCCAAAAATTTATAAGTAACTCAGAAAACGAGAAAAAAGTAATCTGTTGTTTTTACTCCTTCCTGACGCCGTCAGGTTATCCTGACAAAAACTGGTCTGCGATTTTCTGGAAAAAATTCTAGAAAATTTACATCTTTAGAATCTGGAAAAATTTCTGCAAAACATCCATTATGATTCGATACAAGCATTTGACTCGAACAAACACACATATATATCTTTTAATTAATTGCTATTCTCATGTTTACGTTTCTTTGAAAACGTGTGTAATCCTCCCTACACTTATCCTTTATGTAAAATACCTTTATATGCAATTAAGAAGAGGTTAAAAACAAAATAAAGCATTTTTACAAATTTAAACATGAGAATAAGTAATCAATAAAAGATATATGACACAAACAAGCAAACAATTAAGCATGGGTTGCCTCCCACGAAGCGCTTTTCTTTATTTAAGAGTCTTGTAGCTAGACTCGTAGTCGTGCTCCTACGTAACTTCATTACCGTCACCTCCTTCCTCATGACGGTCTCTATTGGGGGATTCCATGTTGTAGAAGTGCCCTATGATGCACCTCTCTAAGAGTTCGTCCTCTCCCCACTCGGTCCTATATTTCGGTCCTAGGTTCAAGCAATCCTTATAGAATCCGAAAATCTTAGCCATAACATAATCTACTCCTTTTTCTTTATCCTTCTCATTCCTATAATAGACCGATAGTTTAAGTTCCTTTTCATCATTAGAGAGTGATGAAAACTTC
Source organism: Chrysanthemum seticuspe (assembly GCA_019973895.1). Classification (NCBI taxonomy): domain Eukaryota; kingdom Viridiplantae; phylum Streptophyta; class Magnoliopsida; order Asterales; family Asteraceae; genus Chrysanthemum; species Chrysanthemum seticuspe. The sequence continues at coordinate 171,491,202 of BPTQ01000002.1, read as the reverse complement.
TCAATCTTAAACGGCATTTGGTAAGCTATGTCATCGGTCTCATCCTTGAATCGCACTATTCCTAACGAGGGATCATAAGTCATCCCGGTGTTTTCTATGAAAGGTTTTCCTAGAATAACGTGGGACAAGCTAGGATCTATGGCCGTGCTAATATCATCCACAATTATGAAGTCCGTAGGAAACGTGAAACTACCTACATAAACAGGCAATCCCTTAACTCTACCAAGAAAATTGCACCTAACCCTAGGATTATCGGGGTCTTGCCTAGTTGGGATAAGCTTCTTCATTACCCAATTATAGTAGGTGCTAGTCATTATGTTGATTGCGGATTTGCGATCAATGTAGGCCTTTGCCACAAAAAGGTGTCCTATGCAACATGGTATGTTAAGATTCCAAGGGTTCCCAAACTTGATTCTAGGGCTTTTCCTAACATACATGTGACGGAGGTCACGCACTAAGTAAGGGTGGCGAGATAGTTCTTCTTCCATAGGAAATTTATTGAAATAGTCATTGTCTACTTCATTCACTTCCTCGGTTGTTTCATTCGTCGGTGTTTCCTTAACCTCAAGTATCATCTCATGGTTCGCTTCATCATTTGTTATATTAGGTTTCACTATGGCGATGGTATTGACGAATTGAACGTGCTTAGCTAACTTACTTGGGTCCTTAATCTCTACACCAGAAGGCTCGGGAGTTGAGATAGCATTAACCTTCCTATCACTATTGGTCATGGCTTTCAAGAGGTTATCTATCTTTCTATCCATCTCGGCTTGTTGTTGGTTAAAACGGTCCGAGAGCTTAGCTTGTTAATACAAATAAGCCGTGAAAACGTGTATTTATATTTTACGATCTTCTAATGTTTTGTCGATAACAAATATAAAATCATTTTAACGAAACAAATAAAGTACGTAAATAGTTTGAGTTAATAGTTTTCTAAACACACTTACGCTTTCACATAAAACACTAAAACAAGTATAAGTGATTTTATGATTTAGATACATATGTACAACAGCTAGTGTTTACATATTGGGTTAAACATATACTTAAACTAAGTATACTAAAATGGGTAAAAACTAAGTGTATGCTAAATTGGGTAAATACAAGTATATACAAAAAGGGTAAATACTAGCAAATGGTTTTGACCCATAACCCATGGTTTTATATATACCACTTAACCAAGTACATTGTATCTAGAAAGAAAACCATGGATCAACCCATAACCCATGACCCATGACCCTTAACCAAAAATACCCATGGGCAAAGAGGAGCGGACCACGGATCCCTATCTTTGTGCTAGCCGGATCCCTTGTGGTAGGGATCCGTGGGATCCGGGGAAACAGTAGGATTTTTCTCTATAAATAGTGAGTCATCTCTTCATTATTTCTCACCCCTTTCTAACATACTTTCTCCCCTGAGTTAAATCTCACTAACCTTAGATCCAAGAGATCTATGTTTGTAGTTTTGTTTTTGTGTGATCTTTTAGGTTCCTCTTAAAGGCAAGATCACCACCTTTGAAGTCGAGCAAGCTCAAGTCCATGAGTTGCCAAGCTTCCTCATCATCAAGGCTATTGAAGTCCTCTTGTTGATGATCCCTTTCTTTCTTCAAAGAAGCGTAGTGTTAAAGACATTAGTGAAAGATGTCTCAAGTGTCAAGACGAAGATATTAGTGAAGGGTATCTATCGTCTATAGGATAAGCACTTGTGGTAGGTGCTTAGAAGTCAAGACAAGAAGCATTAGTGAAAGGTGCTTGAAAGTGAAGACACAAGACATTAGCGAAAGGTGTCTTGTAGATCTAGTCAAAGGCATTAGTGAAAGGTGCTTTAGATGTACATTCGATATGGTGTGTTTCGATGTACTAGATAGACTAGCATTAGATCCAAGGATATTGATGTCCTTGATGATGTTGTAAAGGAGTAGATCTCCTTTGGGATTAGTCGTTGGTGTAGTGTGGTAGTAGTTCCTCCATTGCAATGGAACTAGGTGTTTAGCCTAGTACCTAATAAAGGGTAGGCGACGTTGTGAAGGTGTAGTTCACCTAAGGTGTGAAAGAACTCGGTGGTTAGCCTAGCACCGTATAAAGGGTAGGCGACGTTGTGTTAGGTGTGGTTCGCCTTGGTGTGAAAGAACTCGGTATTTAGCTTTGTACCGGAAAAAGGTTAAGCGACGTTGTGAAGGCTTCTCCGCCATAAGGAGTTCGTGTAGTGTTTACGAACTCTCGAGTAGGTGACTCGGGGAGTGGAGTAGGGCAAGGAAGGTGTCCTTGTAGCCGAACCACTATAAATACTTGTGTCGTGGTGATGTGCTTCTTACTCTTTATCTTTCATTATACGTTTATATATCTATCTATCAACGTCCAACATAAACAATCAAATAGATTGACATAAGTCGATCTAAATATTTAAAAGGAAGTTTTAAATTGGTAAAACTATTCAACCCCCCCTTCTAGTTTTCCACAATTGGTATCAGAGCTTCGTTACCAAGGTTCTTAAAGTATGTTGTACTTTAATGACTTGATACGATCCGTGTATGTTTGAAAACTACAAAGAAGGATTTTTTTAAGGTCATATTTTCTTTTAAATCATTTTGTTGGACATTGATAGATCATTCTAACAACTCTTGTTTTCAGGAAATCTTCATGCTAGGATCTCTCCATAATCTTCATTCAAAGAATAATGAAGACAACATTCAAGGAAGGATCTATAAAGTAATCACAACTTACGTACACCAAGTACAAATGATTACTTTAAAAGCTCATGAAGTATTTTTGGTATTAAGCCAAACCAAGAAGCATAGAGGTATGTTTTACCTTTCATTAGATAGGTTACATGAGTTCAATTTATTTCATAGTTTAATAATCACTAGCATCGTTAGAAGTCTCTTTCGTCACTTTTCCGTCTTTTTCATCATCAGGAATAGTATTCCTTTTGATTCGTCAAACTAACGCCGTCGTCACATATGAACCCTCGATATGTGATTCATCAAAAGGCGTCATCCAAAAACAATCTTCATCTAAATACTTCCAAACTACTTTTGTAAGATAATTTATAAGCCTACTACAAAAATAATGCCAAACAACCCTTTTTCTGTTCACAGTAGCCGGATCCCTCTAGTTGTACTAGCCGGATCCCAAATACAAAGGATCCGGGGGAACCGTGGAACAGAACTCAACTATACGCTTTCAAAATTTCACCACTGATTACTTTCCCTCTATTCACACAAAAACAAAAACGACCAAGCTACTGAATTAATCCTCATTGGCTTCCATAATTTCAAGTATTCCTTCCTAGAACACCATTGACCAACCATGCCCAAAGCCAGTCAACAAGATCATCATGACACCGTCCATTACCTTACTCATTACTATCGTAAAAGGGGTCTGACCAAAACTAACCGTAAAATTTTCAAAAGTCTCACAAAACGACTTATTCACGAAGGTCGTGTAGTCAAGGAATGTTTCCTTGAAGATACCGACATTCGTCAAGTTTTCTCGACAATCAACTTTGATTGCCTTCTTGACATTGATGAACAAATTTGTCCGGTTTTTATTTTTGAGTTTTACAAAAGCTTTAGGATCATTAGGAACACCGATAATAGCATCTCAATCGCCTTTATCATCAACACACAAAACTTTACTCTTCCTCTCAACACTTTTGCTCAAATTCTTCGCATTCCTTGTGAGGGAATTTGTATGTACTCTCAAGATTGGGCAATTAACTCTCAAAACCGTGCACTTGATCCCAAGCCTCTCTATCACACTCCTCTCGACGATCCCGAAACCATTCGTGTTACTATATTTAAAATTAGGACCGACCAATCCCGTTACGATCGTAACAAAAAGCTCATTCACCGTGATCCTTTTAAAATGGAACTTTTTGAAATATATTCCATGTTTAGAAAATGGGAAGAAATCCTTAGGGAAAACATCATTAGCCTAGTTGGAAACAAAGATCATCCAAACGCATGTCTTGTGCAAATGATCTATTGTCTTACTCACCAAAGGCCATTTAATCTTGCCTACTACATGGTAAGGAGAATGGCTGGGGTATTCAAAGCTTCCAACATGGTACTTCCATACGGTATGCTCCTAACACGACTTTGTAAGTATGTTAGTGCATTGCAACCATCCCCTATCAACGATGATCATTACCTCTCCAATCACGTCATGGTACCTCTTACCAAACAACCCTCTAAACGGTTCATGGTCAATGGAGAGAAACCTGAAGCTCTCTCGGACTCCTCGGCCGGAGAAGAAGAAGAAGAAGATGAGGAAGACATCGACCCCGTATCCAACATCAAATTGGAAATCCTTGAATATCACGAACAACTTCCAACCATTCCAAACGAGACCGCGGAATTTAAACAAATAAGAGGCATGATTCAAAACCTCGCCTACAACCTCACTAAGCCGTCAAAAAAGAAAAGGAAGAATTGACGAAAGAGACAATAGGAATGTGCTTAGTTTCACTTATTTTATGTCTGAATGTCTTCTCTCTAATATTTTTAGTTTATGGTATTTTGGATATTGTTACTTTACCTTGTAAGTGATGTTTTATGATAACTTGCTTGTTCCTATTTGCTTGTCTTATAGATTTAATAGTGTACAAAATCTGCACATCATTTTTTGTGTAGGTTCTGTGTTGGTTCTGATCTCCAGATGCCGGATCCCTAGGATTAGCCTAACCGGATCCTTCCCTTGAAGGAACCGTGGGATCCATGTCATCAGATCAACAATGCAGCATTCTGCCATCAAAACTGCTTTCTAGATATCATCACAATAGCTTGGCATATATTTTTTAGAACCCAACTAAGTCCACTTCAAGGATGAGAAAGGCTTAGATTCACTAAAGGCTTACTTAAGATCTTAGTCTGATTTTATCAACACATTTAAAACTCACCATATTTCCGCTTCAAAAACTATTTCTCACCTCTCAAAACACTTTAAGAAAGCAAGCTAAACAATTTTAGGAAATTGCTTCTAGTCTTTTATATCTCAAGGTAAGACAAAAATTAGTTTTTCAATTCTTGAAATTTTTAAGAATTTTTCTTAATATCACCTCAAGCTAAAACCTGATCACTAGGATCATTTATTATGACTTGACACCCTCATAACTCTTTGTGTTATCCTTGGACATCCATTGGTAGTCTTCTTGCTCCATCCTTCTTCCATAAAGAACAATCATTTGCTATAACACTTATTACCTCTAATCATTCAAGTACCCCTTCATCCTAAACCCTTAGGAGAACTGAAACATTCAAAATTAGATAAGCCTTAGCTCCCAGAAACCTCATTACAAACCTGTCATAACTGCTGAGAGCCGGATCCCTAGGATTAGCCTAGCCGGATCCCTTCAAGGAGGGAACCGTGGGATCCGGTGACAGTTTATGTCAAACATAGCTAAAACAATCATTTCAACTCATCTTCCTAATTCAAACACTTCAACTCATCTTAAATGAGTTCCTAGATCAGTAAAACTCTGAATCTCAACATTGTGCATCATCACATTTCCATGAACATGAGTGGATTAAGTCTTAAATGCAATTACAAAGTTCTTCTCTCTATAACTCACATTGTCAAGAATCCTTTAGTCATCAAACATATAGTTAGACTACCCAAAGCCAAAGTTTCTTGATCAAAACCATGATTAGGCACAATTACTTGTTAGGATTAAGGATTTAAGATATCCAACAGCTTAAGACTTCAAAATTAAGTCTATCCATGATTAAACTAACCTTACAACAGCATAATAATTTCACCTAGTCCTTATCTGAAAACCGGATCCCTGGTCTTCTACCAGGCGGATCCCTACGGAAAGGGATCCGTGAGATCCGTAAATACAGAGAGCATAAACCAGCTCCATATTTAAATTCAAGTCACCTTTTGGGTCTCCAACCACCTTTAGCATTCATTGATTATCCTCATAGAACTTATCAAAACCCCAAAAGTATGCCTAACCTTTCAAATGTCCAAGAATTTAATTTCCTAATTCATATCACCCTTTATAAACCAAACAACCTTAGAGTTAAGGTACCACTCTCAAATCACATCTCAAAATCAGCAACTAAAAGAGTTCTTACTAGCACCATCACTATGACTAAGGCTCCTAGTGCTAACTCATCCACTCAAGAACCACCCAAGAAACTTGCTAAAATCATGCATGAAGTTTCCTCAACCAAATCACCTTCGGGTAAGTCCACCAAAACTAGGATCTCTCCCACACTAAGAAAACCAATCAAACTTATTCACAAGAAGAGTGCTTCCACTAGGACTTCATCACATAATTCTACTAAACCCTCCACAACTCAACCTACCTCATTAGTACCTAGAGCCACCACACAATCATTTGAAGATCCTCAACCCACTTCACTTGAACCTCCACTTCAAGACCATGACTATGAGTGCGATCATTGCAAACATGTTGAAAGAATGAAACATGAACTAGATGTATTAATACATGACCTTCAAGATCAAACTGAGAATGTTTAGGAAACCTTTCTCATCCTTGATCTTCAATAAGCTTTTAGTCAAATCTTAAGTTTGGGTTAACTTATTAGCATTAATGGCACTTGTTTGGCTAGTTCATTCTCTTGGTTTTTAGAGATTTGGTTGTGTATCTCTTGTTTTATTGAATGAATACTTATATTCCATGATTATTATGTGTGTTGTGCTTGTTATATTGTACTTTTATCTCATTCCCTCAAATAGCACTCCTTGACATTTCTTCACTGCTGAAGAAACTGTAACAGATAGCCAGATCCCTTCCAGATAACTAGACGGATCCCTCCTTGAAGGGAACCGTGGGATCCGTGGTACAGGAGCACAAATTTCTACTAACTTGAGTCTCTTTTGCAGGAAATTATGCACTATACTCTTGTTTCTCTAACCTTTGTTTTGTAGTTATTGAAAATACACATGAAGATATTGACACCATAAAGCTAGGGGGAGCTTTGTGTCAAATGACATTGCAAAATTAATTGCAAACTTAATCCTATTTTGGGTTACATTTCATGACACCCCATTGCAACATTGCAATATTTAAGGGGGAGCACGTTCTCGTCACTTAGACGAACCATTTGCAAACTTGATTGCAAACACAATTAGTCTATTTTACGTTATGTCCTTGACGCCCTTTCAAAGGGATGGACTCGTCAAGGGGGAGCTAAGATGAGTACCATTCCCGTCACTTGCTTTCTTTACATTTTAACATTTTTTTGTTATAAAAATTGTTTTAGTTTCTTTTAACACTTTTTGTTTCGACAAAAAAGGGGAGAAGAAAGTAAAAACTACAAATTCAAACTTTTACGAATTTTAGATTTTTCCTTAAAATAATCTTATGTTTTGTCATCAACAAAAACGGGGAGATTTTTAATACAAATAAGCCGTGAAAACGTGTATTTATATTTTACGATCTTCTAATGTTTTGTCGATAACAAATATAAAATCATTTTAACGAAACAAATAAAGTACGTAAATAGTTTGAGTTAATAGTTTTCTAAACACACTTACGCTTTCACATAAAACACTAAAACAAGTATAAGTGATTTTATGATTTAGATACATATGTACAATAACTAGTGTTTACATATTAGGTTAAACATATACTTAAACTAAGTATACTAAAATGGGTAAAAACTAAGTGTATGCTAAATTGGGTAAATACAAATATATACAAAAAGGGTAAATACTAGCAAATGGTTTTGACCCATAACCCATGGTTTTATATATACCACTTAACCAAGTACATTGTATCTAGAAAGAAAACCATGGATCAACCCATAACCCATGACCCATGACCCTTAACCAAAAATACCCATGGGCAAAGAGGAGCGGACCACGGATCCCTAGCTTTGTGCTAGCCGGATCCCTTGTGGTAGGGATCCGGGGAAACAGTAGGATTTTTCTCTATAAATAGTGAGCCATCTCTTCATTATTTCTCACCCCTTTCTAACATACTTTCTCCCCTGAGTTAAATCTCACTAACCTTAGATCCAAGAGATCTATGTTTGTAGTTTTGTTTTTGTGTGATCTTTTAGGTTCCTCTTAAAGGCAAGATCACCACCTTTGAAGTCGAGCAAGCTCAAGTCCATGAGTTGCCAAGCTTCCTCATCATCAAGGCTATTGAAGTCCTCTTGTTGATGATCCCTTTCTTTCTTCAAAGAAGCGTAGTGTTAAAGATATTAGTGAAAGATGTCTCAAGTGTCAAGACGAAGATATTAGTGAAGGGTATCTATCGTCTATAGGATAAGCACTTGTGGTAGGTGCTTAGAAGTCAAGACAAGAAGCATTAGTGAAAGGTGCTTGAAAGTGAAGACACAAGACATTAGCGAAAGGTGTCTTGTAGATCTAGTCAAAGGCATTAGTGAAAGGTGCTTTAGATGTACATTCGATATGGTGTGTTTCGATGTACTAGATAGACTAGCATTAGATCCAAGGATATTGATGTCCTTGATGATGTTGTAAAGGAGTAGATCTCCTTTGGGATTAGTCGTTGGTGTAGTGTGGTAGTAGTTCCTCCATTGCAATGGAACTAGGTGCTTAGCCTAGTACCTAATAAAGGATAGGCGACGTTGTGAAGGTGTAGTTCACCTAAGGTGTGAAAGAACTCGGTGGTTAGACTAGCACCGTATAAAGGGTAGGCGACGTTGTGTTAGGTGTGGTTCGCCTTGGTGTGAAAGAACTCGGTATTTAGCTTTGTACCGGAAAAAGGTTAAGCGACGTTGTGAAGGCTTCTCCGCCATAAGGAGTTGGTGTAGTGTTTACGAACTCTCGAGTAGGTGACTCGGGGAGTGGAGTAGGGCAAAGAAGGTGTCCTTGTAGCCGAACCACTATAAATACTTGTGTCGTGGTGATGTGCTTCTTACTCTTTATCTTTCATTATACGTTTATATATCTATCTATCAACGTCCAACATAAACAATCAAATAGATTGACATAAGTCGATCTAAATATTTAAAAGGAAGTTTTAAATTGGTAAAACTATTCAACCCCCCCTTCTAGTTTTCCACATAGCTATTTGAGCTTCTTGGGATGTGACTAGGTGTTGCAACATCCCCTCAATGTTTTGTTGGTTAGGACCGTGAGATGGGGGCCATGAAAAATCATTGGAAGTGAATTCTTTGGTTTGTCCCCAATAGAAGTCGGGCTTGCCCTTCCATGCTTCTCGGGTTTCATTGAAATTCCTAGGTCCGGATGTTGTAGGGAATCTTCCTCCCGTTCCATTAATACGCGAGGATGCGTAGTCAACGGAAGCATGTTCGGGGGATCGGGTGCAAGTGCGCGTGTTATGAGGATCACAAAATGGCTCACACGAGGAAGAAACTTTGTTCACATGGCGTGAAGACTTGGGATTTTCGTAGGAACTCATTAGAAATTTAACTTGATCTTCAAGTTCGATCATCCTACGGTCGGAAGATTGTGAGTCAATGGGAGGCAAGGAGATTGCCTTAACGGTTTTGGGCAACTCACGGGGGTCATTCCAACTTTCGTTGTCATAGAGAGCAAGGTCCTCTATTATACCCCATGATTCTTCCGCGGTGAGATCACTAAGTTTTCCACCGGCCGCTTGGTCAATGGATCGCTTGGTGGGGAAGTTGACATGATCATAAAAGATTTGGACTTGGAGCCAAAGATCAATGCCATGATGAAGGACTTTATGGAGTAAGTCCTTGAATCGAGTCCATGCTTCGTAGAGAGATTCACCTTGACGTTGTTGGAACATCAAGATGTCATTCCTAAGTTTAGTGGTTCTCCCCGGTGGGAAAAATTGAGCAAGGAAGCGAGAGGTGAGATCATCCCAACTTGAGATGGAGCCGGCGGGAAGTCGCTTAAGCCAATTACTAGCTAGGCCCCGTAGAGAGAATTGGAAGAGACGCAGACGCGTGGTCTCCTGATTAGTAGCATCAAGGTCAATGGAATCGACAATTTTGAGGAAATCCCTCAGATGCTGATTAGGATCTTCGGAACGAAGTCCATGGAATGCACATCCGTTTTGCACCAACCGGATGGTGTCGGATCGCAGGGCCGTAGTTTGGGCTTGGTCGGGAAGCTCAATGGTGTTCCTATAGCCTAGGTGGCTTGGTCTCAAGTATTCACCAAGAGTACAGGCTCTTGGCGGGTCATTTGGTGGTAGGTTAATGAATGGTGGTTGGTTATCACATTCCATGATGAAAAGTGATGGGTTACGAACAAAGGTCACGAAGAAGGGGGATAGACTACGAGAAAGCTAAAAAAATGAGAAAAATTTACTTGATAGGAATCAAGCAAAGAAACCTAAACGAGGTAAACTACTAACTAGCTATTCTATTCCCCGGCAGCGGCGCCAAAAACTTGATAACGCTACACGCGTCGTTCGGGGTCAAAGGAACTTCCTTTTCGTCGAGCAAGTTTTTCAACACCCTAGGCAGTGAACCTAATCGTTGTAGTGTAGTATTAGGGTAAGCCACGGGTATTGATATCGTTCTCTAGGGGAATAGGAATGCTAGTAAGAAGTTACTACGCTAAGGTTGGGGTTGAGGAAGATTATTTTTTATCTTTTTTATATTTTTTAGGAAATGGAAAGGTACGAATCTTGGGGTTTGGATTTGGGGGGTTGGTATTTCTACCGATTACTCTACTTATCTAATTATCTAACCTAAGATGAGGATAGTCTATGTCTATTGTTGTGTGCTCGTATGATAGTTAAAGATGTGTTTACCTAGAGGCTACTACTCCCTAGTTATCTCCTATTGATGGTTGAATTGTCACGTCCTTATTCTTAACGCGTTGTGTTTTCTAAGGTCGTAAGGTGTGCATTCCCTAACTCTTTGAAGTAACCTTTAAGTGTAGTAAACGAGATCCACTAAGTCATTCATAAACTAACTTTGAGGTTATCTTTGGGTTTAGTAAACGAAATCCACTAAGTCATTCATAAACTATCAAAGATTTATCAAGTATTAAACACAACGATAGCCTAGTCGCACTCCTAAGCTAATTACAATTAAGATAAGAGACAACCTAACAATAATTAACAACTAGGTTTCATATATCTAAGCAAACACATAAGTAATTTAGCCGGACATGGTAAACATGCAAGCATACACACAATCAATCGAAGACATAATTGTATTAATGAAGTAAAACACTTATCTTGATGTAAGTTAGGGTTTGGAACCCTAAAATACTGTACAAGACAGCCTTGGTTCGGTTTAGGTTTTTACTCCAAAAGGCTACACACTAAAACTGAAAAATTCGGATTCTATATATAATATTACAATCGCGACGGCGTCACCTTATGATTTGTGACGCCGTCGGGTCGCCGTCATTAGGGTTTCATCTTGGCCACGTTAGTCTTGCGACGGCGTCACCTTGTGCTTGTGACGCCGTCCTCTTCAGCTTCTGACGCCGTCTGGATCAAATCTAGGCCGTCTGAGTTGCGACGGCCTACTCTTTTAAAGCCTGACACCGTCACTTGAAAATAAGAAATTTGGCTTATGTGCCGTCACAAAATGCTCCGACGGCGTCGCAGTTAAGCAGTGACGCTGTCACATTGTATTTCAGCAGCTTGAGTGTCTCGATTCTTGACTTTGGCCATTTTCTTCGTATATCCGCGCCTTTTCGTCCAAATAAGTGCCATTACAGCAATTTGCCTTCAAGAGACCTAAAAAGTGAAAAGGAACGATATTAAGTAATAACGGAAACAAAAGTGATCAAATAAGGGCTTAAACGACCCCTCAAAAAGGTACATTTTAAAACCTTATCAACAAGCGTATAGATAAATAAAAGCTAAGATAAAGAGCAAGAAGCACAAAACCACAACGCGAGTATTTATAGTGGTTCGGCTACAAGGACACCTTCCTTGCCCTACTCCACTCCCCGAGTCACCTACTCGAGAGTTCGTAATCACTACATAACACAAACTCCTTGTGGCGGAGAAACCTTCACAATGTCGCCTACTCTTTATCCGGTACAAGGCTAGACACCGGGTTCTTTCACGAGATAGAACCAAACCTATCACTACGTCGCCTACACTTTATCCGGTACAAGGCTAGATACCGAGTTCCATTTACAAAGGTGGAACTACTACCCAACACTACACAACTCCTATCCCAAAGGAGATCTACTCCTTATGACAACATCAACAAGGATATCAATATCCTTTGAACTAATACAAATCTATCTTGTACATTGACACACCATATCGAATGTACACCTTAGGCACCTTTCACTAATTCCTTTGACTCGACTTCTAGGCACCCTTCACTAATGCCTTGTGACTTGACTTCTAGGCACCCTTCACTAATGCCTTTTGACTTGACTTCTAGGCACCTTTCACTAATGCCTTCAACACGGACTTTCGGCACCTTTCACTAATGCCTTTACTTTGACTCTTCGACACTTTTCACTAATGTCTTTGTCTTGACCCTTTAGACATCTTTCAACTATGTCTTCGACGCTAAACTTCTAATGAGAAAGATAAGAACTATCAACAAGATACCATTAGTAGTCTTGATGATGACGAAGCTAGGGAACTCATGGACTTGAGATTGCTCAACTTCAAGAGGTGGTGATCTCGCCTTTAGGAGGAACCTAGAGAATCACACAAACACAAAACTATATAGAAAGATCACTTGGATATGTGGTTAGAGAGTTTACAACACAAAGAGAAAATATGTGTGAAAGGGGTAAGTTACAATGAAGAAATGGCTCACTATTTATAGACAAACTATTGCTACTGTTCCACGGATCCCTTACTTGAGGGATCCGTCCAGTGTAAACTGGGGGAACCGTGGGACGCTCCTCTTTGCCCATGGGTTTTGGGTCATGGGTCATGGGTTATGGGTCCTAGACTTTGGACCATGGGTATCCAAGTAGATATAATGTGTAAAACCCTAAAAATATAAAACGTGTTAAAAGACTATTTTACCCTTGAAATCAAAATTATAAAATACGTAAAATATAATAACGTTCATTTAACGAAAAAAAAAAAAAAAAAAAAAAAAACTAACTTATGAATATTTAAAACCTAACAAAAATATTTAAGTTATCGACATTTGGTACAACGAAAAATAAAAGTCACGCACATAAGCTTTGGGCCTCGTTTATTTTGTGCAAGCCGAGTATTTCACTTAAGCCATGGGTCCGGTTTGGGTTGTGATCCGATTTCCTTCAGGCCAAGTCGGGCCTTGTCTTTCTTTTGCAAGCCGATCCACACACACAAGAAACCCTAGTCGATTAGTATAAATACAAGGCAAACAATCAAATTTTGAAACCCTAGCTACAAAGTCACGGCACAATCTTTTTCTCCTCTTTTCTTTTCCGATTGACCGGCTGCTACTCTTTGTGTTCATACATGCGTTTGTTTCGAGCTAGCCAAGGTATAACTTTCTTCGTCTCAATTCTTTTACATACAAACGTAAATATACATGAAACATGAACCGAATGGAAAACCTATACCGAACCACATGATTAAGTCGAGCCACATGAATAATCAAGTATATGTGTATATATATGTATCGATCACCAAAAAGAAACCGTGTAGCAAGTAACTTATAAATCGTTACATAAAATCATGAACATGCATATGTATATAAGTTGACGTATGGTTTAGGTCATGAATGTGTCACATTGATTTAAAACGTAAATAAGCATGAATCATGTATTGTTGGTCTCATTAAAAGCTATAAGTCGACATGTGAGAATCACGTTAACCTTAGGTTGTAGTTTGGTTTAAGTCGATTTGCATGCATGGTTTTCCTAGCATGAGTATTTTGAAACAGCCTTGATGGTGTCGAGTGCATGCATGTTTGGAATATAGGTTGGTATGTCGTGTGAGTAAAATGTGTAAGTGTTTGGGTGTGTCGAATGGTTTGTGAGTTGGGAAAACAATATGTAGTAAGCTGGGTTTGCATGTGTGTTGCCTACGTATTGAAGCAAGAGGAAAGGGTCAGGTTTTGGTCTCGTTAACATGATCTGAGTAAGTCAATATAATGTGAGTTAATTTGGTAATGCATGCAGGAGTCTGAGTTAACTACCGTTTGCGTTTTCATAAGTCCTAGGTCAAGGTTATGGGTTATTAAAAGACGTAACCTGTCAATTAAAGCGTATTAAATGATATTAAAAGTATGGGAAAAACCCTAGAACATAAATAGGAGGTCGATTAGGGTTAAAAGCTAAGTGTGTAAATTCGTTATTTCATGTGAGAATGGTAAGTCTTGGAATCATTAATAACTATTGATTAAGAGTATAATGAGCTAGTACTAAGCGTGATGTGAACATGCGTGAGTTATGATTTTATGTAAGGAACTAAGTGTCATGAATTGAAAGTATTGTATGCATGGTCTCATTTAGGTTGCGTTCGAACAAATGTTACATGTGAGTCGTGGTTAATCATGTAAGGTATAAAGGCTTGTGTAAACTATTTTGAAAGAGAGTCCTAAAATCCGTTCTTGACATTTGTAAACCCTATACTTTGAATGATGATCATATAAGTCCTCAAATAAGATGTTTGTCATATTAAATCTTTAAGTTTATCATTTACTATTTGTAACCCATAAGTTTGGTTAATGAATGGTTATTACTCTAAAATGTTGGGATTCCGTCCGTCACTAAAAATGAGAATATCATGATAACCCCAAGAATATTAATGAGATTAATCCGTTATAACTTTAACGATGCTAATAAGTATTAAATAAATCATAATCCGTGTAGATTCGTTGAAGGAGACGCGACGTTATATCTTCGTTATTCACTCATTCGTTTGCTTTTCTCTCATTTGCGTTAAGGTACAGATATTCTGACCTTTTCAGTAAAGGTTCCTTATAACGTTCTTTTCGTTAGCTTTCCTATTTTACTTATTAGGGTTCCCGATGCCATTGCTATGAACCCTTTTCTGATTGTTTGATCTGTTGCTTATCTGAACTTCTGTTCTATTGAACCATGCAATATCTGATTTGAACTCTATGTTAGGAAGACTCTGATATGCACATTTGTTGAACCCTACTATGTTTAATTATGAACTTCTAATTATGAATGTATGATTTGTGACTGTGATATGAACTTCTGACCTCTGAATATTTGAATATGAACCTTATGATATGAGTTATCTGATATGTTATCTGTTGAACTTTGTGTTTGATTATGATATGTGTCATTTATGAAAATATGTTTGACCTAAGTTAGTTTGACACCCGAGCCAAATATTTCACTAGTCATGGGGGTTCCATGTCTGTGTCAGTGATGCACCTCTGACATGACTCTAGGGCAGTAGAGTGATGTTCTGCCACGTCCCTTTCCGTTATCTGTTTATTGATAGTATGGCCACTATCTGTCTGTTGGGGCGTATGGATGCATCCTAGATCTGATATGTTATTCGATGTGATTTGTCTGGTGAATGATGTCGTGTGCAATACGCGTCTTCACAAAATTCTGGGAGCTAGCTACTCCAAATTATTTTCTGAGATTATTTCTGTATAAGTATGATGTTTCTGATATGATATGTTCTGGGCTCGAGGTAGTTAACTAAACCCTTATCTGTTATGTCTGTGTTAAGTATTCTGTTATAATTCGGTATTTCCGAGTGTTTATAT
The DNA here is from genome assembly GCA_019973895.1 of Chrysanthemum seticuspe. Classification (NCBI taxonomy): domain Eukaryota; kingdom Viridiplantae; phylum Streptophyta; class Magnoliopsida; order Asterales; family Asteraceae; genus Chrysanthemum; species Chrysanthemum seticuspe. The sequence goes on along the minus strand of BPTQ01000002.1, from coordinate 171,475,640 downwards.
TATGTATTAGGTTTATGATATGTTAGTGAATGTGCTCACGACGTACATGTTTAAGTGATTACTAGTTGCCATGCTAGGATAGGATTAATATGTCTAAACATGATTCGTATATCTGATATTATGTTAGTTTATCGTTATGTGAATGCGTTGATCTGCGAGATGAATGTGCTAGTGTACAATTGAGTGTTTTGAAAGTTTAGTATGTATGATGGTTCAGTTAATTTTATAAACCTTGCCTATCGGTTAGTTATCTGTCTCCATATGTGCCCTGCCATGTTAAAACTCTGCTGATGTTAAGATTTGATCTGGGAACTGGTTTAGCTTATGATATCTGTTCTGATAATTGCTAATGGCTATGTTATGTCTTTGTCTATTTTAGTTATAGCTCGTCTACTGTGTTTTCTATCTGTATGTGTGACTGCCATGATTTGACTGCTATTTCCGTTGCTACAATATTGAATTAAGTGTGTTAAATGTAGACTAATTGAATTGTATGAATGCCATGTTTATTTTCTGGTAATTGTTTCCGTTAGCCCTTAGACTTTTCGTTTGGTTTATATGTAATCTATTTCTTGATGTGTTAAGTGTCTGGTTACTCTGATGTGTTTGCGTTGTGTCATTAATGTGTTATGAGGCGTTTTTAGCTGATATGTGTTTCTCCTGGATTTCTGTATAATTGTGCTTCCGTAGAATCCTCAGTGATTCAGTATTCTCATTTCGTTGTGATTTCGTTATTTGTATATTTGTTTTGTTTAGCTTTTGTTTCGTTATATCTGTTCACTGAGCTTTGTAAGCTCAGCCGCATTTTCTTTTCCTGCGGCAGGTATTAAGCATTCAAGATGAGCTTATGGGATAGCTGATCTGGGTTGAGAGTAGAGACGAGAGCAAGATTTGAATAGGGATCTTAGATTTATTTTGATTATTAAGTTATTTATATCTTCTTTTGTAAAGTTTGTAAAGGCTTCCGCTATTGTATAGTACAGAAGGTTCTGATATGAAACTGTATTTGTAATATCTTTACCCTTGTCGGGTTGGGGTGTTACAATTTATGGTATCAGAGCTCTAGGTTTTAGGACCCTTAGAGCTTAGGCTATGACCTGTGAGGATTGGGTAGATTTAGGATTTTCCCTTCTGCGTATCTTCTTTGCGTCCACTATCGTAATTAGATTTTGCTGATGGTTGATTATTCTTTTAGATGGTTATCCCTCGTCGTTCTAGTTCACCTGATAGGATCAAGCAAGGACCAGCTAGGCAACCTAGGGAGAGGAAGAAGTGGACTGTTGTTATTGTTAAGGGCTGCAAGAGGATTGGTGGAGCGAAACGGACCAACAAGAGGATACGAGTTCTGGCTAGTATGTGGCCATGCACAATTGAGGAAAAGCTGACCTTAAAGAACGTAGACGGAAAAGTAGTAGAGGAGTACGAAACTAAAGTCGTTGACAACCAAGGTTTCACCACTAGGTATCATGATAGATGTCCCGAGTTCTTGGAAGATGGAGGAGTAGGTTGGGCTAGGAGTCGCGATTTGTATGCTTTTGTAGATCGTGTGCCGGAAGAAGAAGAGAGGAATCGGAGAAGTGACTTTGCTAGTCGCTTATTACCGCAGCGCGAAGGAAATAGAAACGGGTGGATAAGTGAAGAAGAAGAGGAAGAAGAAGAACATGAAGAAGAATACGAGGTGGACTCGGATTTAGAGTCTACGGCTACTAGTAGGTTTAATCCGATACAAGAATAGAGATTCGCGCTCATGATTAGTTGTCCTCTTTATTAGAAGTTCTGACATTGGATTTTGAGTTTAGGTCCTTTTGTTTTCATTTAGATAATTGAATCTTTGATTATTAAGTTTTGTTTTGGAAGTTCATCTTATGACAATTCTGCAATTTGTTTGATTAGTGAGAATAAAGCAAAATTTTGAAAGTATAGTTCCTGTTTGTTGTTTCTTTCTGATAGATTCGTTAAGTTTCCGTTAGTCCTCATAAGTTTCGTCTGCTATTTGTTTTCTTATGATGTTACCTATTATCTGTATGTGATATGTTTTGTTTTGATATTTGTTATGTGGGTTGTCATGACCCGAGACAGAATATGATGACAATAAGAACTTGTTATGTGATGCAAGTATTATGACACCTGATCAACGTGATAATACCGAGATCATATAATCTGAACTTATTGAAATCATATGACGTCTTGGGAAATGCCATAGGTTGGTATGTTAGATGGACTAGGACTTATATCCGTTACCCCTGATCCTCATATTCGTTTGAAACTCTGTACCTCTTTGTGAGATTCTCACCGACATCTATTACGTGTAAGATTTGTACACTTGGAATCCGAAATCGTTATGATCTGTGTGAACCTATAGATTGCTATGTCTGCCCTAAGCTCGTACGTCTCCACGTACTTCTGCGATTAGTAAGACCGTTAGGATTCGTTCTGTCTATGCATATGGTTGTTCTCATCATTAGATATCTGAATAAGTTAGAGTGTGTCGTTTGATTTTCTGCATCTCATTCGTTATCTGCCATTACTTTGATAAGTATATAATTATCTGTTATAAGTATCTGACTATTAATTTGATTTCTGAAAAGTATGAGTTTGAATATTCTGATAAGAATCCGTTTGTTCTAGGATAAGTTTCGCGTTCGCTATGTTCCTTGAAATTCTGAAATCCGATTTGTTTCTATTCTGTTCCGTCTTGTTCAATTTCGAGGACGAAATTTTCTTTTTAGAAGGGGAGAGTTGTAAAACCCTAAAAATATAAAACGTGTTAAAAGACTATTTTACCCTTGAAATCAAAATTATAAAATACGTAAAATATAATAACGTTCATTTAACGAACAAAAAAAAAAAAAAAAAAAAAAAAACCTAACTTATGAATATTTAAAACCTAACAAGTATAATTAAGTTATCGACATTTGGTACAACGAAAAATAAAAGTCACGCACATAAGCTTTGGGCCTCGTTTATTTTGTGCAAGCCGAGTATTTCACTTAAGCCATGGGTCCGGTTTGGGTTGTGATCCGATTTCCTTCAGGCCAAGTCGGGCCTTGTCTTTCTTTTGCAAGCCGATCCACACACACAAGAAACCCTAGTCGATTAGTATAAATACAAGGCAAACACTCAAATTTTGAAACCCTAGCTACAAAGTCACGACACAATCTTTTTCTCCTCTTAACTTTTCCGATCGACCGGCTGCTACTCTTTGTGTTCATACGTGCGTTTGTTTCGAGCTAGCCAAGGTATAACTTTCTTCGTCTCAATTCTTTTACATACAAACGTAAATACACATGAAACATGAACCGAATGGAAAACCTATACCGAACCACATGATTAAGTCGAGCCACATGAATAATCAAGTATATGTGTATATATATGTATCGATCACCAAAAAGAAACCGTGTAGCAAGTAACTTATAAATCGTTACATAAAATCATGAACATGCATATGTATATAAGTTGACGTATGGTTTAGGTCATGAATGTGTCACATTGATTTAAAACGTAAATAAGCATGAATCATGTATTGTTGGTCTCATTAAAAGCTATAAGTCGACATGTGAGAATCACGTTAACCTTAGGTTGTAGTTTGGTTTGAGTCGATTTGCATCCATGGTTTTCCTAGCATGAGTATTTTGAAACAGCCTTGATGGTGTCGAGTGCATGCATGTTTGGAATATAGGTTGGTATGTCGTGTGAGTAAAATGTGTAAGTGTTTGGGTGTGTCGAATGGTTTGTGAGTTGGGAAAACAATATGTAGTAAGCTGGGTTTGCATGTGTGTTGCGTACGTATTGAAGCAAAAGGAAAGGGTCAGGTTTTGGTCTCGTTAACATGATCTGAGTAAGTCAATATAATGTGAGTTAATTTGGTAATGCATGCAGGAGTCTGAGTTAACTACCGTTTGCGTTTTCATAAGTCCTAGGTCAAGGTTATGGGTTATTAAAAGACGTAACCTGTCAATTAAAGCGTATTAAATGATATTAAAAGTATGGGAAAAACCCTAGAACATAAATAGGAGGTCGATTAGAGTTAAAAGCTAAGTGTGTAAATTCGTTATTTCATGTGAGAATGGTAAGTCTTGGAATCATTAATAACTATTGATTAAGAGTATAATGAGCTAGTACTAAACGTGATGTGAACATGCGTGAGTTATGATTTTATGTAAGGAACTAAGTGTCATGAATTGAAAGTATTGTATGCATGGTCTCATTTAGGTTGCGTTCGAACAAATGTTACATGTGAGTCGTGGTTAATCATGTAAGGTATAAAGGCTTGTGTAAACTATTTTGAAAGAGAGTCCTAAAATCCGTTCTTGACATTTGTAAACCCTATACTTTGAATGATGATCATATAAGTCCTCAAATAAGATGTTTGTCATATTAAATCTTTAAGTTTATCATTTACTATTTGTAACCCATAAGTTTGGTTAATGAATGGTTATTACTCTAAAATGTTGGGATTCCGTCCGTCACTAAAAATGAGAATATCTTGATAACCCCAAGAATATTAATGAGATTAATCCGTTATAACTTTAACGATGCTAATAAGTATTAAATAAATCATAATCCGTGTAGATTCGTTGAAGGAGACGCGACGTTATATCTTCGTTATTCACTCATTCGTTTGCTTTTCTCTCATTTGCGTTAAGGTACAGATATTCTGACCTTTTCAGTAAAGGTTCCTTATGACGTTCTTTTCGTTAGCTTTCCTATTTTACTTATTAGGGTTCCCGATGCCATTGCTATGAACCCTTTTCTGATTGTTTGATATGTTGCTTATCTGAACTTCTGTTCTATTGAACCATGCAATATCTGATTTGAACTTTATGTTAGGAAGACTCTGATATGCACGTTTGTTGAACCCTACTATGTTTAATTATGAACTTCTAATTATGAATGTATGATTTGTGACTGTGATATGAACTTCTGACCTCTGAATATTTGAATATGAACCTTATGATATGAGTTATCTGATATGTTATCTGTTGAACTTTGTGTTTGATTATGATCTGTGTCATTTATGACAATCTGTTTGACCTAAGTTAGTTTGACACCCGAGCCAAATATTTCACTAGTCATGGGGGTTCCATGTCCGTGTCAGTGATGCACCTCTGACATGACTCTAGGGCAGTAGAGTGATGTTCTGCCACGTCCCTTTCCGTTATCTGTTTATTGATAGTATGGCCACTATCTGTCTGTTGGGGCGTATGGATGCATCCTAGATCTGATCTGTTATTCGATGTGATTTGTCTGGTGAATGATGTCGTGTGCAATACGCGTCTTCACAAAATTCTGGGAGCTAGCTACTCCAAATTATTTTCTGAGATTATTTCTGTATAAGTATGATGTTTCTGATATGATATGTTCTTGGCTCGAGGTAGTTAACTAAACCCTTATCTGTTATGTCTGTGTTAAGTATTCTGTTATAATTCGGTATTTCCGAGTGTTTATATTATGTATTAGGTTTATGATATGTTAGTGAAAGTGCTCACGACGTACATGTTTAAGTGATTACTAGTTGCCATGCTAGGATAGGATTAATATGTCTAAACATGATTCGTATATCTGATATTATGTTAGTTTATCGTTATGTGAATGCGTTGATCTGCGAGATGAATGTGCTAGTGTACAATTGAGTGTTTTGAAAGTTTAGTATGTATGATGGTTCAGTTAATTTTATAAACCTTGCCTATCGGTTAGTTATCTGTCTCCATATGTGACCTGCCATGTTAAAACTCTGCTGATGTTAAGATTTGATCTGGGAACTGGTTTAGCTTATGATATCTGTTCTGATAATTGCTAATGGCTATGTTATGTCTTTGTCTATTTTAGTTATAGCTCGTCTACTGTGTTTTCTATCTGTATGTGTGACTGCCATGATTTGACTGCTATTTCCGTTGCTACAATATTGAATTAAGTGTGTTAAATGTAGACTAATTGAATTGTATGAATGCCATGTTTATTTTCTGGTAATTGTTTCCGTTAGCCCTTAGACTTTTCGTTTGGTTTATATGTAATATATTTCTTGATGTGTTAAGTGTCTGGTTACTCTGATGTGTTTGCGTTGTGTCATTAATGTGTTATGAGGCATTTTTAGCTGATATGTGTTTCTCCTGGATTTCTGTATAATTGTGCTTCCGTAGAATCCTCAGTGATTCAGTATTCTCATTTCGTTGTGATTTCGTTATTTGTATATTTGTTTTGTTTAGCTTTTGTTTCGTTATATCTGTTCACTGAGCTTTGTAAGCTCAGCCGCATTTTTTTTTCCTGCGGCAGGTATTAAGCATTCAAGATGAGCTTATAGGATAGCTGATCTGGGTTGAGAGTAGAGACGAGAGCAAGATTTGAATAGGGATCTTAGATTTATTTTGATTATTAAGTTATTTATATCTTCTTTTGTAAAGTTTGTAAAGGCTTCCGCTATTGTATAGTACAGAAGGTTCTGATATGAAACTGTATTTGTAATATCTTTACCCTTGTCGGGTTGGGGTGTTACATAATGTATGTAAAAGGTGCAATGCATCTAGTCCATGGGTCATGGGTTAACTCCATGGGTCATGGATAATACCCATTTATGACTTATGCATGATGTCATGCAATGGGTTATGGGTTATGCTCCATGGGTATGGGTCATGGACTTTGGGTTATACCCAACTACATTCAATGTATTTGGTCAATTGGTCAAATACTTAAACTTCTACCCATTATAATACACAAGGTTGCAAAAATCGCTAGGCGGTAGCTGCACGGACGGGTACCGTCTAGCGATTAATCGGTTAGGCGGGGATTAATCGGATTGGACTTTATATATACAAAATTATAAAATTTTGAAACTATATGCCCGATTTGGCCGATCTAGCCGATTTTTACCGATTTGGCAGATTTATGCCTCATTTGTCCGATTTCTATACGTAACCGATTTGGCCGATTTATTCGATTTTTGTCCGATTTGGCCTGTTTACGCTCGATTTCGTCGATTTTTGACAAAACCGATTAATAAGGCCGATTAATGAAAATCGAGGCGGTTAATCCCCGCCTAGCGATTAATCGCCGATTAATCATCCGCCTAGGCCTATTTTTGCAACACTGATAATACATACTAATTATGTATATATCTACCCAATATGTAAACACTAGTTGTTGTACATATGTATTACTAAATCATGAAAACATTATTACTTGTTTAGTGTTTTATGTGAAAACGTAAGTGTGTTAGTAAACTATTGCCTCAAACCATTTACGTATTTTATTTGTTTCGTTAAAATGATTTTACGTTTGTTATCGACAAAACATTAGAAGATCGTAAAATATAAATAAACGTTTTTACGGCTTATTTGTATAAACAGACTTTTAGCAATGTTAACTTTAAGACTTGAAGCCTCTTCAAAGCATTTAAGGATGAGTATAAGGTTATGAGCATTCAATCTTGACCATTCACTGAAAAAAGGGCATTGTCCGCAAATTGTAAGAGGGAGATGTTATCACCACTATTAGCGAAAGAGACACCCTTAAAAAATCCTTATCACAAGCATCCAAAGTGGAGATTTGGAGGGCCTCAACAACTAGAAGGAATTTGAATGGGGAAACGGGGTCTCCTCGGTGGAGGCCTTTTTCCATTCTAAATTCTTTTGTGGGAGACCTGTTAATCAAAATAGATATGGACGTTGAGGAGAGCCACGAAGATATCCACTTCCTATATTTTGCCCCAAAACCCATTTGCGTCATTACATCTTGTAAGAAATTCCAATTGACACTATCAAAAGCCTTCTTGAAATCTAATTTAAAGAGAAGAAGCTTAAGATCTTCCAATTTTGCTAGGCGGATGAGCTCGTTAGCAACGAGGCATCCATCTAAAATTTGCCGACCGGCAATTAAATCCGCTTGGTTAGGGCTTATAATAGAGGGAATTACCTTGGACAGGCGTGTTGCGAGAATTTTAGACAACACCTTGCAGAAACTAAAAGGGGTGGGGTTGAATAGTTTCACCGTTTTAATTACGTTTTAAAACTTTCAATACTTTTTATCCTTTTCAAAAATCTTTTGATTTGAAGTTATGTGATATCAATCAACAATATATAAACACACCTTCGCTTACACCAATTTTCAACACTAAGCAGAGTGTTGTGTTATAATCCTAGCTAGAACCAATCTACACAACACAACTCGGACTTCCACACAATCTGAATCTACACACAACACCTTGCGGACCTACGCACAATCCTAATATGCACACAACTCCTTAGGGACGTAAACACCGTCCAAATCTACACACAACATGTCACAGACTTACACTAACACAACTAATCTCGACTTACACACAATTGTCCCAAACTACACTAACACAACTAATCTCGACTTACACACAAGTCAGATGTACCAATATACAAGAAATAAGATTAGGAGAGTTTAGATGAAAAAAAGAATCATAACACAAGTCACGTGTGTGTAATTCTTAAACTATGAAACTTTGTTTCTTGGCGAATACGAGCATTCTTCTCTTGCACTTGAGCTAAGAAGATGTGTGATCACTTATAAACAAATATCAACAAGTTGGTGTGATCAAAGAGAGGAGAATCAATGAACAAAATGTTTTTAGTGCAAAAGGTCTAATTTTCTATTGAGAAAAGTGCAATATTTATAGGCACTAGGAGGAGCGGGGGACGGTCCCTTAAACATGGACGGTCTCATATATATAGGGGATCGTCCTATAGGACGCTCCTGTTTTTGTACTGATGTGGTGAAATGTTTATCTGGTGAAGTTTTAACTGATTTGGGAGGGAAACCATATTTCAAATATTTTCTTTTGAATAAAACATTTTTTATTATTAGAAAATTAATTTGTATAAGTTATTTATGTAAAAAGGTTTTGTCACATTTATGCGAAATAACTTCTTTGATCACTTAACTAAATTGATATATTGTTTGTACATACCTTAAGTGATGTTGTTGTTGAAACGAACTTTCTCGACTAAAAACTTATCAGGTATGTTTTACATAATGTGTTTTTATTTTGTGATTATCAAAACATATTGAGGTCGAATAATGCAAATGACGTTTTTGACATTATTTGTATTAACACACCTTATAAACACAACCAGTGAGGCTTATAGGCCAGTAATCGAAGAAGTTAAAATGGTCCAACTTCTTAGGAATTAGGACAATGAAATATGGGTTACAACCACTAGAAAAGTTGCCAGTATCATCTATGAGGGAGTTCCAGTAAGCTTTTAGGAATTTAAAGTTGAAGTCGTTCGAGTTGGGGCTTTAGATCCTTCACAATCCCAAACAGCTGATTTAATCTCCTCCAATGTAATACTTGACTCTAAAAACTCCGCATCAAGATACAAGAGCATACGAAAGCGAGAGCTGTTGAAGGACGTCCGACACACAGATCTCCCTTTGAATGCACTAAAATGAATATAAGCCGCATTTTTAATTTCTTTAGGTGATTCACACAAACACCATTTATATGAATACCCTTAATCGAGGAGTTTGAGAACTTATTCTTAAGGATATATTGAAAAAAAAACCCGAGTGTTCTCATCTCCTTCAACAGCCAATTTCATTCGAAACTCTTGCTTAAGGTCTTCGCGATGTAACTAATCAAGGTAATCCAAATCCATCATATATTCCTCCCCTTTATCCACATCAGTAGTCGTGATAAGCCCAACTTCAGCCTTCTTGTCCCAATCTTGGAAATTACTGATCATCTCATCTCTTAAATGGTTTTAAGCTATAATTTTACCCCTTGCCAATTGTGTCCTACCTGAGTTTTTTAAGCTTGCTTTTCAACAGCAGGTTAGGCATCAAGGCTAAACTATTTGAAGCCCAAGAATTGTTTATGACCTCTAAGAGCCCAGGCTCTCCGATCCATTTGTTAAAAACCTTAAAAGTTTTTGGCCCGAAGGACGCCATGCCAACCTTAAGAAGGACGGGACAGTGATCAGAGTAAGAACGACATAAAACTGACACAGAGGCTTCATTCCAAGTGTTAAAGAAGCGATGTGATAGCAAAAACCTATCGAGTTTCCTCGCTTTTTTACACTACTTGTCAAACCTAGTAAAGCGTCTTCCCAAGAGGGGGATCAGTTAAACCCACACGCGATATGAAATCATTAAAATAGTTTGCATCATAATCATAAAAAACACTTCCGATTCTTTCGTCCCTACTTCTTACGGCATTAAAATCCCCAAAAATGATCCAAATCACATCATGAGAAAAAAACAAGAGATACAATGGCACTCCTTTAGAACACTAGGTTGGGGGCATAAACATAGTTTCGATCAACGAAAAAGGTCGTATTCTTATGGTGATCGTCTTTCCATGGCTCATAAGCATAAAAAATCTTCGATGTTGTGGTAAACACAACTATGTGTGTTTTACGAAATCATCGAAACAAAACCGTTTTCAACCTCAAGGGGCTTGAAAAAAAATTCTTTTTTTTAAACATCAGCTAATCATCTTAAACCCACAACCATTTGATTGAGGAACTTCTCACACAATAAACGGTACAACTAAGTAGGGGTGTAAAACGAGTCCAGCCGAGTACTGCCAAGCTCGAGCTCGACTCGAATATTAAAACACGATCTCGAAATTAGACTAGAGCTCGGTCGACCTTTATATTTCGAGCTCGAGCTCGACTCCTCGTATAAAACTCAAGCTCGAAACTCGACTCGAGCTCGATTATTTCACATTTCATGCTCGAACTTGATAAATATTTGGCATATTAAGCTTGGATCAACTCAATTTATATTAAAATTAAGTAAATTTATGTATATAAAATGGTAAAAGTGTAATTTAATTGAAGCTTGATAAGGCTAGCGAGCTTCATTAGCCGAATATTTTGAAGCTCGAACTCGACTCAAAAATACACTCGAGTAGTTCGAACTCGAGCTCGACTTGTTTAAATTGAGTTGATTTCAAGTAGTTTACAAGTCGATTTTGAATAACTCGCGAGTTGTCTCGTCTCGTTTATACCCATACAAGTAAGAGTCATGTTTAATTGTGAAAAGAAAGAAAGAAAGAAAGAAAGAAAAAAACTTACGTACCAAACTTGACTTTACCAATAGCCTAGGGACTTGTTTTGTACCATCTAAATGACAGAATCCAACCCCCTTCACCTTCACCACTGTCGTTCGTCACTAGGGCTGGCTTAATTACTCCAAACCACAATTTCACCATTTTTATAAAACAAACTATCCACAAAAACAACATAAGCTAATTGGGTTTTGTTGATTATCATTAATGGAGTCTGATAAAGAAGAAGATGTTGTGTTTCTTGATCGAGCTTCTCGTGCCACTAGAGGCAAAAGGTAACAACCCTTTTTTATAATTTTATAAAAAAAAGATGTGTGATTTGGTAATGGGTTTTGTTTATTTGTTGTTATTTTCAGGATGACTAAATTGGTTGATGATGAAATTGAAGAAGATGATGAGTTTTGGAATCAAGATGCTTTGAAAGAGGTACTTTTTTATAATTGGTTTCTGCTAATTTGTAAAATATTAAGTGAGTGATGAAAAGGTACTAGCTTTAGCTGATTTGGTACAAGGTAATGAGACAATGTGCTTGCTAATTTGAAAGGATTTTCAAGTTATCGATTAAATGGGAGAAATAATGTGGGGGGTGTTTGCGATTGTTTAACTTTTAGCTTATGTTTATGGGCAATAAGCACATTTGAATAAGAACGTCCTCATGTGCTTATGCCCTCATAAATTAAGCAACAAGGAGATTAGCACTTAGGGGGTGTTTGGATTATCTTATTTAGGCGTTTTACAAGCTTATTTGATTTTGGTAAAGCTGATACACTGATTTTGTAAAGATTGTGATAAGCTCAAATTAGTAAGCTGGAAACCTCTCAAAAGTGAGCTTATCGACTTTTCAAAATCAAATAAGCCCATAAGCCGTCTGAATAAGCTAATCCATACACACACCCTTGGTAACTCAAAACACTTCAAAAGTGCTTATTTTCTTTTGAAAAAGGATAATATTAGCAATTACATTATGCAATCCCAAACACCCTCTTCGTAAAACACTCACACTTATGGATATACATTTGATTATTAGAAATATGTATTTTACGTAGTTTGACAGAATGATTTAAGGTTGATGTGATATGAATCATGGATAGAAGACAAGGTGATAAATGTGCTGTTTCTGTTTCCAGGAAGAAGATGATACGAACTATGTAGAAGAAGGAGAGGCTGCGGATGTTTTTGACAGTGATTTCGATTCAGATGTAAGTTTAACGTGGCTATCCGTGATTTTAATCTTTTTTAACGAAATTTGCATGGCCATCGCATAGAACGTGACCGTTATGAAAGTTAGCTAGTTTTGTGATAAAGTTACTTGCTTTGGCTACAGGAACCCGAGCCAGAGGAGGAAGCAGATAATGAGCCAGATGAAAGGTAAAAATTTCAAGAATATATTTGTACGAAGTATGAAACTTGAATGTATAACTTGAATATGTAAGTTATATGCAGGAGGACAAGGAAGAAATTGGTATTTCCAGGAAAGCCGAAACCGTCATTTCAAGCAAAGCCAAAACCGGGATTTCCAGGAAAGCCGAGATTGGGATTTCCAGGAAAAGAGATACCAAAAAAGAAACAAAAAAAGGTTGTTTCAGAAACTGATACTTCTAATGGGGAAGACACCAATCCGGAGCAATCAAAGTCAGCACCTCAAGATGATCATGATGAGCCTGACGATAATGAAGTAGAAAAGACAACTAGAAAGTCAACACGAACTGCTGTTGTGGTTAGGCAAGCCGAAAGAGCTGAAAGAGATGCAACACGTGCAGCACTCCAAGCAACAATGAAGGTTGATCACGATTTTTATTCCCGTCCTGTGTTTTTTACTTTCTTGAGGGACAGTATCGTACTTACAGTTATCTTTGTATTCTTAGCCCATAAAAAGGAAAAAGGAAGGCGAGGAGAAGAAGATTACCCAAGAAGAGATGCTTCTTGAAGCTGCTCAAACAGGTTTAGTACATTGATTCCTTTTCCTGTTATGCACGTTGGATTGTGAGAATAAATCAGAATAACACAAGAGCATATATCATGCAGAGATTATGAACTTAAGGAACTTAGAACGGGTCTTAGCAAGGGAGGAAGAAGTTAAAAAGAGAGCAATTGTTCATAAAGCTGTCTATACTGGCCCTCAGATACGATACCTTTCTAAAGATGGTAAGTCTTTGTGGCTCCTAGTTTTTTTATTACTTTTCACTATGTTAGGCCTGATGATAACATTAATTTCAGGTAACTCGTACCTTGAATTTACTAATGGGGTGTCATTTAAATCTCAAATTTCTACACAGTCCACTCCATGTGAGTACTCAATTACTGCGTATTATCTTATAGTTAAGGTCTTAAGTGCAAATAATTGTATGCGTGTTTTGTTTTCTTACAGTGAATGTTTAGTTGTATGATACATCTAAAGACCATGTTTCTTTACTAGGAATCATCTTAAGCCATTCTTTTCACTTTACTTCTTCTATTTTAATTTTTTTAACTGTATTCTATATACTTTACAGATCCGGAAAAGGCTGTTTGTGTAGTTACAGGATTACCTGCAAAGTAAGCTTGCTGCTCTCTCTCTTTTTATGTCTACTTGTTCTTTACAGTATTAAACAGTGAACAAACTGATACACTGATATCTAAAAAGAGGTTTAATGGTGTTGATTTGGCCGATAAAAATCCTGATATAATAAACGCTCATGGTTATTTAAGAGATATTTAATAGCCAAACATCTTTTGTAAACTTTATAAAGTTGATTTGTTAACTTTTTGTGGCTGGAGGAAGTGCTTTTTGTTTGACATATCTTCATTAACTGACAAAATATAAAGAATACTGTTGCAAAATGATAACTCTGTTAATGTTGCTCTCACTGCGTTGCCATTGTTAGTCACATCGTCAAACTGTTTCATATAGCCCTCATTGTTTATCGACCAGTCAATTATATTCTGTTCATTTGTTATGACAGATACCGTGATCCCAAGACAGGCTTACCGTATGCAACAAAAGAGGCTTTTAAGATTATTCGTGAACGGTAAAGCTTATTGCTTTTCTTAATTAATGTATCGAGGACTCAAGATTGTTGTTCTTTGCATACTTGTTATGGTTATATGGTTTTTTTCGAACCATCTATGCTTCCTTATATCTATGTACAGTCCATCTGTTTTGGTATTGTTACTTGATGTGGTCTTGTAATCTTTTTTGTAGGCATGCAAGCAACAGTAGCAGCATTAAAGAGAAAAATAGCATGGGAGAGCTTTATGATTTGACATCTCAGGAAGGTTTCGCTAAAAAGAAGAAGAGATCAATCAACCCTAACATGAGAGAGAACTCTTATCTCAGATCATCAGCTCGATTTCGCCAAATTCCAGCTTTCGAAGACCTAGACTCAGACTGACTGCAGATGCTTGATGTCAGTCTTCTTGTTGGTTTTCTTTTGCCAATCATGGGCATGTCCAGCCTGAGAGATGGAGCTGAAAGTGCATTTATAAAGACGGTCGAAGATGATGTTCTCGTACGAAACACTTCATTTGAGCTTCCAGAATGGAAGTGTTTGCGTCTCCAGTTTTGCATTCAGATATGTTGATTGAAGAGAAGAGTTCCATGATGTTGAACACTGGGTTTATCTTCTTTCTTGTTGGTTGTTCCTAGTGATTGATTCAGTATGTTATTTCACCCATAGACCTTGCTTGTACTATAATGTTATTTTTCTTTCGTTGTATGCTGCAACACATCAGGAAATTCAACGTAAATATTCACCACTTGAGCTGATAAACTTGGTATATACCTTATGGAGTAGGCGAAGCGTCAGGTTATTAATATTATCTCATGACTGAAAAGATTAGAATCGTGTAATTGCAACGTTTCCCATATTGGCAGGGAATGAAAAAAGTTTCATCTTTGTTTTATTTATTTTCTGTTATGTTTTTGATATAATGTTTTTAAGTGATCCTTTCGTTAATACACAAGCTGTGATTTTACAAAGCATAAAAAATACAGATGCTTGTACAATGCTTTTAATTACATAATCGAGTCATCAAATCAAGTATCATGCAGTGGGTAGTGAAATAGAGGCGTACATAGCAGAATAATTTGGATAATGAAGATTTTTGCCATCTCACACTTTGCTACAGTCTGCTCAATTCATCTGTTTAAGGACTTGAGTTCATATCAGTCAGTATCATCCAGATTTAGCTCCGGCTATCTCTGACACGCAACTTTAGTACGTCTTTGTCATGTGTCTATCCCCAAAGGAAATCAAGGGATCAGCAGCTTGATGAAAATATAGGACTTCTTATTCTACATATATAATAACTTGCCAACACAACACAATAAATAAATTTGCACAGAGGCTCTATCATAAAGTCCACAAAATCAGCATACCATGTATGCCAAATGAGTTATTTGTTACATAACGACAATATACACTGGACTTGGTCTTCATCCAAAATATAAGAAACATGATTACATCTCATTGATGACCAATAGAATGCACCTAAATCATGTTTTGTTAAGATGCTTCGATCTAGGATGCCTCTCAAACAAAGCGAACACCTCAACACTTGCAAGTGGTTTGAAGTAGCACGGAAGATTAGTACATTTCTCTCGTAATAACCACTTATCAAACATATTTTTTACACACCAACCATACAACACTTTATATTCGATTTCACTAAACAACAGCTTATTTCATTTCCCATCAAATAGTTTAAGACAACTCTACAGCATACATCACTATAAGGAACGAAGAAATGTAGATACTTTTTGGGCAAAAAGTTAAATAGACTCAGTAAACGAGCCGTATTATACCTAATGCTGTAAAATTCTTCCAGATTAACCATCTAAGTGCCTGTACAAGAATGTATCATCTCAACCAACTACCATGTAATGACCAAAAATGGAACCCCAGCCTAAGGCAACTTTAGGTAAGGGCTGACGTTATCCTTACAGGCCTATGATGACCGTGTTCATGGTTTCCAAAATCAAAAAGGTCCATGTTATTCACCCATCAGCAAATCTACATTGCGGTGGTGGCGAAGCAGTGATGCAGAAGCGATCTTGCATCTTCAACTCATGTTTTCACGGCTAAGAAACAATGCATTGAGCATACGTGCAATTGTTTCAAGTATAGCCTTATTGCTCACATAAGATATCTAATCGACCAGAGTTAGCTTACCTGAAACATAAAAGAACCAATTCACATGACCATCATTAACATGAGGTTGAGAAACTAACACACCAATCTGCAAGAAGACATACCTTTTGATCTAGTTCTCATAGACGTGCTGGTGGTTGTTTCAAGGTCAACCCTTTTTAAGTGCGGGGCAACAATAAAATCCAACTTCACCAACCACAACGCAACAGCAGATGAAGTTTGGGGCATAGATGCAAAGCTTGCAATGATATCATCCAAACCATAGTCAAACCCAAGAGCTGTGTCACTTTCATATGACCATCCATTATTGATAGCACCAACAAAATCACCGAGAACCTGTAAAAATTCAGAAAAGACACAAGAACAGTTGAATACTTTGGTTTAAAAAATTTATGTGTGCACAAATATGACATTATAAGAGAAAAAGTTCCACCTGTAGCAACTCTGCCAGAGTAGAGGTACGTCTTAACCGTCTGACCCATACATTATGCACAGATTTTGTCCAAGCACCAACCATTGAACCCTCAGGCATTGATAACTACATACATAAAATGAATAGATCAGACATGAGACAAGAAATAATTGTGATTTATTGAGTAAAAATGTTAACAATAGCTCACCTCAAGTGTGTAGGCTGCAGCCTTAAGTGACTGTAACTGTGATGACAAAATCTTATGCTTAGGAAACATATCCGGGTCTGAATCATCCCTACATGTGGCAACATGAACGGCATATCTTTCTTCTAGATCAAAATCAAGCTCAAATGTTGTATGACAAATCCGACAATGTTTCTCATCTCTCCAAAATAGATCATGACACCTTTCACACCTGGCGAATGAATCAAGAAAAGACTTTTTGCCGTGCTTTATTGAACCTAAGGCGGAACGAAATGAACTCCACACCCAAGAATCAAATTGTTGAAGTCGACTCCATTTCTGTTTAGCTTGCTCTCTATTCCCTATTGGAGCAATTACATTACTAGTAGAAGCCAGATTATCATGATGCATATAATTAAGGCCCAGCAGATTGTCCACATCAGACACAGCTGATGAGCTATCATCTCTGGAAATACTCCTTTCAGAATCACCAGAAATGGTTGGTTGCCCAACTCTAACATCATTATGAATACTTGACATAGCTTCACGAAGCAACGCTTCACGTTTTTCCAAAGTTGAAAGAAGATGACACTCTCGTCTTCCCCTTCGGTCCAAAACTGATAACAAGCTGGTCAATGCCTGCAATTACAAAAGCAAACAGAAGTGACAATCAATATTTATTTTCTGATTTCTAAAAAATACATAAATTAATTAAAACATATCCCCTAAGTTACCTCTTGTGTCTCAATCACATCCCAGTGATCATCTTCAGACGATTCAAAATAAATCCTCTTATGACCCGGATCACATGTGTTACAAGGTCCCAAGAAAAGCCAATATCTATTATACCTGCGATCGGATCCCAAATATATTGATTGCATAGGATGTAAATCATCCACATCTTCTACTTCAGTTACATCTTTTTCCACACTTTTCTCATGGATCACCGATATAACTGCTGAAGAATCAACAGGTTGCACATCTTGCATTGTATCTGATTCACCACTATTGATTATCTGACTGCAGTTGTTCTCAAGTGGCACGAATATTCTTTGTTGTTTTGCTGTTGATCTCTTTATTTTTGCTCCAGAACCGATTTGATAAATATTTGGGACACATTGGACAGACGATGATACACGTTCCTGAATGATTATTTACATCAATGAAACAATATTAGATATAATAAGTATACCTTTCTACATATCTAACCTAACAACAATTAGACTACCTCCATTTGTAAACTGGAACCAGCTTTCAGTAGATCAACCAAAGCCAATAGAGCATTCAACTTCTCATCAATATTTAGATCTGAATATTCACCTTCAATCAGCCCCAATAACCACATTTCTCCAGGGTGGCTTTCATCAATTTCGGAGTGTATGGTTAATGTATTGTCTTTGCTTTTATTACTATTCGTTTGTCCATGTTTATATGCAATCAATGCCCCTGAGCCATCGTCTGAATTGTCTATATCGTTGGGATCATCATCAACACTTCCACAGTCTTCAAGATCAGATTGATCATCTTCAGCATCCTTAATAATGGAATTACTACGAAGACGATATGAAGCGGAAGATATTTTCTCAAATAAGGTAATATCACTTGACAGCATTGAGCTTATCAACTCCTCTACCTTATCAGTTGTGGTTGCAAGCTCCAGTCTAACAATCTTCATAAAGGAATATGAAAGTGTTCAATATAGTATTATGTGACAACGACAAGACAGAAATGCTGAATGTCAGTGAGATTTCCAAAGTTACTTACTGATGAAGATGTTGCCAATTCGGAGATTTTCATCCCACCATTTCCTTGAGACAATAGTATAGTGAATAATTCGCCCTTTAGAGTACCTGGTCTTAAGCCGTACCTAGCCATCAAAGCAGCTTCCTGTGATTCAAAACGTGCAGCTTTATGTGAGCAATTGGAACCAATCAGAAAACTATATATATCAAATTATTAACAAGCTGGAAACCTTTACAAACTATCCTCATTACCTTATTGGGAGGTTCCTTAAGTGACATGTCACGTTTTGAACCAAAGCCAGCTGCAACTAACACCTGGCGTAATATCTCTATCCAGGTTAGTGGATTCAAAGATTTCTTCCAGAATTTCAAAACAGAGTCTTCGCGTTCAATCTGCCAAGAGAGATATTAAACAGATATCAATAACAATTAGCCATTAATAAATTTAAAAGGTGAAGAGGTGAACAATCGCCATAAACAATATGTGCAATCTGAAACCAGCATACTTAATGGAATATGAAGCTCACGGCCTCTTAAAAAGAGCATGATACTTACTGATTGTATCAGCGCGCGATACTTCCAGTTTTTGCTGATATGAGATACATATTCAATATCCAGTTCCTTCTCAACACCAGTGAGAAGGAGTTTCAGAAGGGATATATTAAGTTTGCCAAGTAACAGGGAATCCTGAAAGAACAGAGCAAAAACAATAAAACAAAATCCTTGCTACACAGCCAAAAGATCAATTCATTGATATTGTGGTCAACTAAAATGGAGCCAGTTACAATTGAACTACCAACACATATATACTTGATCTGAAAATAATCTCTAACCTTGTCAATAAATGCTTGTGCAAGCTCGTCAAGAGTGAAGGACTGGGTACGTATAATTACAGCATAAGTGCAGATAAAGTGATATATCTGCGAATAAGAGTCAGAAAAGTATTTAATATCCACAAGTCTGTATACAATAATTGTTGCTCATCAGAAAAGTGAAAAGGCCAACTTCATATTTCAGTTTTCAAGAGTACTCTGGTAAGCATGTTTGCTTATGATTTCCGGTATCTTAATTATATATGGACTAAAGATAGCCCCTGTGAATCTGTGAGGAAGAAAATCTCATATCGCAGGGTATATATTAAAATAATGAAAATCTCAAGCTCCATTTTTCTTGTAAAATAATTTAATCGAAAAAGCTCAGTTATAACAACAAAAGAAGAATATAGCATGGTGAGTCTAATAGTCAGCAATAAGCCTAGCATAATTCATAAATGCTGTGATATTTGAAAGCTTCATTGAGAACTATATCAATATTCGGTTTATGAGAGCCATTGCGACATTTAGTGTAGCAGCACAAAGTCATCAATTAAATGAATGCCAAGCTTTTACAGATACCAAAGACTGAACACTTTGTATGTAATTGCTAACTGATACGTAGATAACTGCATAATGTACAATCTAGGTGATGTTGATTATCTCGTATTAGAATATAAGTAGCAAAAAAAAAAACAAGTTTCAACATATCCCACTCCTTTTGACATCGTATAGCGATCTCGAGTATGTTGTTTTGGTATGATGAAGCAACGAAGGATATTAGAAGTGTACCTTAAAGAGTTTTTTAACAAGGTGTGGAGAAGAATCCCATGGTTGTATATGTAAGGGTTGTTTCATTCTGACAGAGCTTGGAGGGAACTTGGCTAACAAATCTACAACCAAATTAAAAACAATATTCAGTGTTGAGTATTTTATAGAAGAAATGTTCCTCTTTTTCAACTCCATTAAGCTTAAAGCATTAATTCAATCGCAAGAAATGGCATCTAAGTAAACGTACCTTTGCAAAGGGAGCAGCCATGCAACCCATTGGCTGCACAATGTGCACAGGACGTCGCATGATTTGAAGTTTCTTGTAGTTCTCTTAGTTCCAATTCCTCATCATCTACCAGCATAGCATACTGACTTGGGTCTTCTTCACTTCTCCCTCCCACCAAAGCAATTTCACATACTCCACTCCGCTGTTGCTTTTCCTTGTCAGCTTGTTCACATCTCACCTTCAGATTGTTCAGGAAAACTATAAGTAAATCATAGCTGACAAGCCATATATAGCACATACTTACATATACATTAAACTACCTTTTTATTTCTAGCTGAAGACTTCTTCTCTTGTACTTTGTTTACCACCCTCCTCTGCAAATAAGTCACCGTAAGTAACCAGGCTAATAGGCAATAGCAAACACATGTTTTCAAATCAATCAAAAGAAACGGTAACTTAATGTTACATAATTGGTATATAAATCCCAACAACAAGAGGACAAAAATAAATAAAAGAAGCAAACCTTAACAGGTTGCTTTCTTCGCGGGTTCTTTTTTACTTGAGCAGGTGGTTTCTTAGATGTTGAAGGCGGAAACAGAGAACAAGCTCCATGATCATTCTCAACACATGTTGGAAGGTTTACATCACCAAGTTGTGTTAATCGCCGCATTGCCATAAAACCTTTTCCGATACCATGGCTCCTCACTGTGTCCCTCGGCTGATTTGTAAGTCGCCTAACTGCCATCAAACCCTTTCCCACACCATGTTTAACAGAAGCACTATCTCGAGGAGTAATCTGGTCTTCAATAATGGTAGGCTTGGAAGTCTATATAGTAATTGAAGAAATAGCATCAATAGGCCACAGTTACAACAAAAAGATTGCTTGACAAGTATTAGAAAACCAAAGAGATAAGAGATGCTCTCTGTACCTTTTGTCTTTTAAATGCTCTTTGCTTTTCTTGGCAAACACGATGAGATTTCTTTGAACCTGGTAAGAACAAATACAAGATTTCATAACTAAGTATACGAAAGACTTAGCACACTAGGTGATAATTTTTTATTTTTTTTTTTAAAAAAGAAAAAAGAAGAAGATAAATATCAAGTATGACAAATCGCAGATAACATAAGCTTCATCATTTCCTGCTAAATTTCAAAGTTTATTTTGCCTTCCCAAAATGATGGAGAAAAAATAAAAAACAAATATAGTGATAAGTCACTGAAATGACATCATTATCCTAGGCAGGAGACTCAATCCGGCTGGAAACGTACACACGCACATAGAACCCTCTGATTCTCACTGGTACTTCTCAAATTTATAACTCGTCTCACTCTCTCACACACACTAAGAACCTCCTTTTGTCTATAGGCTTTTAGACAACAACCTAATATTACCTACTTTCTGTGCAAAATATACTTTTATAAACTTCATCCTATCTGATAATGCTTCTTTTCACAATAAATATGGCGCATCAAATTTTAGGATAACTCCATGATTCAACTCTCAAAACAAAAATCATGGATATGCAAAATACGGATTAACTCTACTTAATAATGTTCAATCCTCATCAAGATATCATGAGTTAAATTTTCTCGAATTTTTCTAATTGTCTTCACACAAACTCTCTTTCCTAACACAACAAACCTAAACCGTCGAAAAAATCTCTAGAACTTGAATAATAAGCATAACCATCTCCAGTATTCTATACACCTCGACGATAGCTTCAAAACCTCATTCATAATAGCTACTAATTCCTAACAAAAACTTCTAATGTATTATCTTGATATCCCCGCGCAGAGTCCATGAAAGAACGAGTAATTAACATACACAAACGAATGAACGATATGCTTTTAATTCTACTATACAACATTTAACACTTGACATGTTATTTCAAATACACTAACTATCAGTTGATGATCCAAAGTCCAAACTTTAACCTTTTCGCCTACATCCGAATATAGTAAACAACATCAATCTTCATTTTCAATATTCATTTCTACATTTTTTTCTTCACGTAAACTCAATACTCCTCATATCCCGAACAATAAACTGCTGAAAGTCAGATTTAACGCTATTCCATACAGCTTACTAAAATCTCATTCGTAACTGCACCCAATTCCTATCTCCAACTATAACATATAAAAACTAAAGGGGTGTTTGTTTCAGCTTATATAGCGGGCATATTTTGAAACTTGTGACATGATAAGCTTATATAAGCCAGAAAATCTCAAAATAAGCAAAAAAAAGTGAGCTTACGAAACATAAAACAAAACCAAATAAGCCATAAGCCGGCTATATAAGCCGAAACAAACACCCCCTAACAAACAACATAAATACCAGTATCACGAGTAACTAACATATCACAAAGTCAAAAACTTCAATATCGCGTAAAAATAAAAAAACACTGACAATACAGACAAATCGCTAACCGTATCTCTAAATTCATAAATCACTGAAATTAGTCAAAATCAACTTAAAATTAAGTTAAAAAAGACAATTAAAACAACCTTTGTGATTACAGAAGCGAAAGGCGTGTTCGGGAAGAGTATCGAATTCGACACCGAGCGGAGGTCCATCTTTCCGCAGAACTTTAGTTATAATATAATCAGCAGGTACCAAATCATCTTGTATCTTTCGTAAACCTAACTTTTTATTATTATTTCGTTTCTTAGAGACATTTGATTTGGCGGCAACGCATTTAGTGCGGTTAATTTGCTGCTGTTTTTTACCGCGAGGTTGTTTCTTCTTCGGCATCTAGTGAAATTGAGAAGGGAAATGAAGGTTAAATTGTGAAATTCATGGTGAAATTAAAGGATTTGAGTGTGATTGTGTTTTGGAGAAGTGGAAATGGAACCTGGAAGGTTTACTGGAGAAAATAAGAGTAGGGTTTTGGGTTTTGTGGTAGTCATCTTTTTTCATTTCTACTTTTTTAATTATTATTTTTTAGTTATTATCTTTTGGTTAATAACCTATTCTTTTCTTTTTCTTTTTTTCTAGTTTCATACATTCATTTTCTTTTTATTAAAACACAAAATTTAAAAATCCCTTCCTTGTATCTTATGAGTTATTACTATTTTATCCTTATATTTGATAACAAATATATTGATTACATAACCAAAATACACGTAAAAAGCAAAATTCAAAATTTTCGTGTTTTAATAAGGAAAAAAAATGACTACATGAAACTAAGAAAAAAATGACAAGTTAAATCCGTTTTCAGGTAATTAACAATTTTTTTCTTTTCCTTAACTATGAATTTTGAACTTTCGGTTGATTAATCCACGATAAACAGACTCAAACTTAATATCAGAAAATTTGTGTGACTACTTAAAAGTATATTTAGTAGGTGCATATCTCCAAAACTGATATGTACAAATTATCTTGTTTAGCTAAAATGAAAAAGTATGCAACCTTTTTTTTGAACATGAAAAAGTATGTAACTCTTTGTTTGGAAATATGATGATATAGTTCATTAAGATTTAATGATATCATTTTTTCAGATTTAAGTACATGTAATTTTTATATAAGTGATTATGTATAAAGGGGTAATTCCCAAAAGGGGACAAAAAGTTGGGTATTGATCACTTTGAGGTACAAAAATAAAGCCTCTTCCTAATTTGGTCATGTGCGAATGTGCGATTCCACCAAAATAGTGACACGTGTCCACCAAAATGTTAGACAATAAGTACCCTTTCAATAATTAGTTTCCCACTAACCGGACCAAATATACAATATCCGATGCAGCAGATGTGCGAACGACGGTGTGAGATTTCCGGCTAATGTGCGATTGAAAAAGTGGATCTGAAAAAGGTACCATTGGGAACTATCAAAATCTTTCTTCTGGTAATCAAATCCTTTTTGTTTTTTTGTTTTTTTAATTTAGTTTTAATTCATCAATTCAAATTTGTGCATTAGTAAATCAAATTTACACACACAAAATCACACACACATTATCCGAACCGTAATTCTTTCAATTTTTTGATACAAATGGTATGTTTATCCCTTAATTTATGTTTAATCTCAGATTATGTTTTAATTACATTAATTTTTTGATAACCCCTGTTTTGGGGATAGGTTAATTTCTTTCATAGTATCTTTTTTTGTGGTTTTTTGGATTAGGTTAATTTTTTGGTTCTTGATGATAACCCCTGTTTGATAACCCCTTAATGATAATCCTTGTTAGATGTTGTCTTTTGGATTAGGTTAATTTTGTGGGTTTTTGATAACCCATCTTTTTGTGGGTTTTTGGATTAGCTAATAATGCACATTATCAACATTGATTGTTTAGTTTAAGTTACGAATGTTAGCCGGTTTGTAACCCATGTTTTTGTGGGGTTTTGTAACCCCTGTTTTTGTGGGTTTTTGGATTAGGTTAATTTTGTGGGTTTTTGATAACCCATGTCCCGACATTTGGTTAAGTTATGAATGTTAGCCATTTTGTAAAGTAGATGCCTCATCTTTTTAAAATCATCTGTTTAATTTAGTCAAGAAATGATAGTTCTGAATTTGATAAAGTTGCTGAATATGAATGTTGCTGAAAGATTCTGTTTGGTTACTAGTGACAGATGACCCATCCTGCACTTGATACAAAAGAGTATATAAGGGTGGTTTTTAACAATGAATGAATGGATGAGTGTGTATGTGAGCAATTATGTGTATAATTAGGATGAATAATGAATGGATGAGTGTGTATGTGTATAATTAAGATCTTGTTTAGAGAATTGTATTTACTTCTAGTTGCAGAAAAGTAGTGAGTTTTCTATTTAGTCATCTTCTCAGTTCTCTTAAGCTCACCACTAGCTGTCATAAGCTCCTATATATAAGCTGGAATTAGGGGCAAAAGGAAAATTGTTAGCTTAACTATAAGATTTCATAAGCTCAGGCATAGTATCACCCATAGTACTTATTTGCTTGGTGTACCTTATTTGCTTATTTTGCTTTGTTACTCTCATTACTGTCAGCCTCCAATCCATATGACTTCATGTTATCACTTCATATTCATAATATTTATAAATTGCTTTGTATGTATAGGAATCTGATGCGAAGCTTCACGTTCGAAGCAAATTGCGTTACTTTCAATTGGTTAAAGACAGACTAAAGGAAAACCGTCGTAGACTGTTTCGGTCAACATGCTTTGGTGCATGGTTGGATTTGAATTCTTTTGAGAACGATGAGAGTCTTATACATTATATGCTTCAAAAGCAAATTAAGTATGATGATGACCACTTTGATTTGCCACTACTTTATAATGTTAATGGACATGATCTTCATTTTGGACGGCGTCAATTTCACCTCATTACTGCTTTTAAATTTGGAATGCCTAGTTTCCGTAAGTTTAGAATTGGTGATATCATATTTCGTGACCGGGTATTTCCGCATAAGGTAGGTGAGAACTTAAAAAGCATAGATCTTCTATGTTTGATTGAGGATGAAGTGCTTTTTACCAAAGTATCTGATGAAGACGCAGTCCGAGTTTGCCTTTTGTTATCTCTTGAGGTCATATTTATGGGGCGTGACTTGTTATCTGTGGTCGATGATACATATCTTAGGATGGTTGAGAATTTTGAAGACTGAAATAAATTTCCTTGGGGGGAACTCATTTGGAGACAGTTGTACGATGCCATTCGAAATATCAAGTCAACTCAGAAGATGGAATATTCATTGTCTGGATTTGTTTTATGTTTCAAGGTTAGAATTGTTTCACGAAATTGTTTTTAACTATAATTATTTGTTTTAAGTATTGCTAAAAATCTGATATTATAAATATATATATGTTTTTTTTCTTTCAGATATGGATCTTAGAGTCTTCTACACAGAGCTGGCTTTGGTGGAGTAAGGAAACAGGTGTTATCCCAAGAGCACTTTCATGGTCTAAGAATGTTTCATTTAAAAAATTGGAGAATTTCGGGGCAGCTTTTTCCTGAGGCAAGTGTTTATACTATCTTTCTAAATGTACTAGTTGACTATCATTATGGTTAATGCTTATCTTACTTCATGTTTAGGACAAAGAAACAAACAATGATCTATATCCGACGAGAGCTGAGGCTGATTCAGAGTGGTACACAGGAGGCATTAGGTTTTTTAACTGGTATGCACCTAGACCTCCGCTTGTTGTCCATGGAGATCTTTTTGAGGATTATCTGCGTAGACGAGCAGAAGCTCGTTCGAAAATGCATAGTATGTCAGAACCTGAGCACAAGGCTCGTGTTACTCTTCAGGATCGTGTTAAGACATTGCAGGATATTTGCAATGGTTTGTTGATTTTACCTGCAGAGGTCAAAATTTTAAGAGCACGGGTTTGGAAACTTGAAACCATTATTCAGGTATTTTTATAATGATAACCATAATACAGGTAGTTTAAGAGTTTACTAACTGATTTTGTATATACGGCAGTGTTTCATAAGAAAAAAGTATGATGGACATACTCAGCAGTACAAATCACTGGTTAGTATTATTTTTTTTCTTTACATGTATGTAACAAGAGGCGGAGATAGTTATCTGAATTGCTTACATTTTATTTAATATATTTTACAGCATAGTGATGATAAGGTTACTGATCTTGGTGATGAGTATTGCTCAAATTTAAATGATAATTTCCTAAATTTGTTTGATTCGGCAATCAAATCATCACGGGAGAAAAGTATTGATGATTTCCAAGAGGTTTTTACAACTTTTACT
The DNA here is from genome assembly GCA_019973895.1 of Chrysanthemum seticuspe. Taxonomy (NCBI): domain Eukaryota; kingdom Viridiplantae; phylum Streptophyta; class Magnoliopsida; order Asterales; family Asteraceae; genus Chrysanthemum; species Chrysanthemum seticuspe. The sequence continues at coordinate 171,448,653 of BPTQ01000002.1, read as the reverse complement.
TTTAATACATATTACTTTTTTTTATTTTATTTTTTTTTATTTTTATTTTTTTTATTTTACTTCATGCAGAATGAGTGTGTCGAAGATGAGAAATATGTCGAAGAGGTTTGTACAGCCTGAGCTACATTACATTTCAATGGTCTTTTAAAGTAAATACTAAGTTTGTTTTTATTTCCATGCACATAGAATGATTGTGCGTTTTTGGCTACCCAAGATCGTGTAGCAGCTGAAAAGCAAAAGGCTGAGATTCGACGGTTGCAAAGAGTCAAGGAAGAGAGGCTACGGGTCTTGATGGAAGAAGAAAAAAATGTGAATAGTAGAAACCATATGTTGAAAGCCCCTCACATGAAGCTTGCTTTGCAAAATTGTGTGTCAAAGAAGAGGCATCATCAACTAGTACCTAGGCCAGAATTTACGGAAGTAGATGCTCCTGTGAAAGTCCCTCCTCTAGAGCAACTCAAAAAGAAAAATGATATCTGCAGTCCTTATATGATTAAGCTGTGTAGTGAACTCAAACCTTGGCAAGAGGTATGTCATACAATAGCATATGTAGATGTTGTACTCAAGGTCATTTATGTATCAGCATCCGTGTATGTGTCTGTTGTTTCATGTTTATTTACTTATATTTTGTATACCATGTAGGATCTAAAAAGGCCATCCAAAAGGATTGATAAAGTTTTTGTCCATCGTGAGTTGGAGGATTTTATTCAAAATTCTTGGTGTCCTCGTTGCAAGTTTCCTTGGTCCAATGATATTGTTGTTGATCGTCTTTTCTGGGACTGTTTTGTTGGGCTTGACGCTAATCGTGAAGGCTGGTTCCGTGACGAGGTAATTAAAATTAGCCTTTTTTTAGTATATGGTTTTCTTTTATGGTATTTAGTCTATATGCGCTTTGTTGCCTTTTAGACATTGTTGATGATTATGATTCTGTGTATGCTTTCTTGCCTCCATTATGCGTATGAATGCTTTACCTCTTTTGTTTGTGGTTAACTGTTTGTAGTGGTGCACACAGTGCTGTCAGTATTGCAATTAGCCAATCTTTTGTATGTTCCTTTTTTATGATTGGGTTTGTAGTGGGTTTTATACTGTTGGTAGTGGCCTATCTATTGTTCCTTTTATTTTGTATAAATGTTAGTCATGTCCTCCGTTCAGTCCTTTGTAGTTTGGTCCGGTTGCACATTTGCTTTTGTAGCTATGTCGCGCCCTGGTCGTCTAGGTGAGCTTGGTTTTACGTGCGATAGTGATTCTCTTCAGGATCAGATGTGTCTTTTTTTTAGAGGGAAGTCATTGCTGCTCGTGAGTGGGAAAGTATGGTTTGCATGAGCTGTTTTGATATTGCTGCACGTATTAGGTATTTGGATGACTTAATCCATGAGGTTCTTCAGGAGCGGCTCGATCCGGTATCGGCTAATTCCGTTACGTTTCTCAGAGAGGTGCGGGCACATGAGCGTTCTAAGCAGGTCACGTTACAGGGAATGTTACGCGAGGCACATGCCGCTCTTCGTGCTGCATTGCGTTATATCAATAGTATTCGTGCGTTGTAATGGTTCACTGTGTGTGATTGAAATGTGATGTATCCGGAGCATAATTTAAAGTTAGAGTCTAGCTGTAGTTACTCTTTCGCATAGGTGTTGTGGTGTTTGATTTGTGAGTGGTGTGTGCTGGTCTGTGTTTGAATTATGTTTGTAAAAGTTCTGTTTAATATAAAGTGCGGTGTTGCATTTTTTTTCGATTTGTTGCTTTGTATTTCTGTATATAGCTGATGGTATTGTGTGGATATGTGCCTTACATATGTTTTTCTTACATGTGTACAGCATATTGAGCTTTGGGTGATGTATTTGTGGCACTTCAGACCATCTTTTGCAGATTGGTCCATCGTTAGCAGTTATTTCTTGATACTTCTACTTCAAGATTCAGTTCCACTATTTTATGCTAATAAAGAAGTTTACCAGTTGGCATGGGCTGATGTTGATCGGGTATATACAGAAATACAAAGCAACACATCTTATATAACTTTAATTTTTCGCTTTTGGAATTGATGTTATTTTTATTTATATTGCTTGCAGGTGTTTAAATGAACCTAAGAAGCATTGGTCGCTTGCCCAGTTTCACATACAATCCGGAAATGTTATATTTTATGACAGTGTTTATCGTTGTGAAGATGAAGGTCATGATTGGTATCTCAATATGAGGAATTGTTTGGAGGTCAATCTTCCCTTGATTCTACTGGAGACATGTGTGTTTGACAAAAAAGAAATTGACCCGAAAACCTACCATATCAAGTTTCATCTTGCACAGAATGTTCCAAAGCAGGGAGGTGATGAGTGTGTAAATACTCATCATTTTTGTACAAAATAAACTGCAAAATCATCTGAAAACACTCAGAAACACATCAAAATGATCAAAATATCACAAATCAGTGTTTTATGTGTTTTAAATGCAAAAATATCAAAATCAGATGAAAAACATATCAAATTTGCAAAAATTGCAGTTTCAGTCCCCCAAGTTTCAAAAGTTGTCAAAAACAGTCCCTGAGCACATAATTTCAAGAGTAAAGTCACCAAAGGTCCTTTTAAAATCAAAAGTTGTCAAATTTAGTCCTTTGGTGAAAAATATCAAAAGTTTGAGAAAATTACAAAAATGGTCCTTCAAGTTTCAAAATTGGCAGAATTGGCCCCTGGAAAATTGCAAAGTGGCAATTTTGGTCCTTATACTTTCTGAGAGTGTCACTTTTGGTCCCTTGAAACAAGTTTGATGAATTGGCAGCTTAAGCCCCTCAAGTTTCAGATTATACAACATAAGTCCTTGAAGTTTAAAACCCTTTAACTCATTTTTGGACCCCTGCCCTATTCTGGACCCCTGTCAATATGCAATTGTGAACCCCCCTATTATTAACCACTGTTGGTCAAATCCTGGTCAAATTCCAACACCCGCCAAAGTCCACCATATCAACTGCTTCCCTGCAACTAGCTTTTCCCCCATCCCCCCTCCTCTCCAATCACTCAAACCTGTTCCCTCACCTCCAACTAACATCCAAACTACATTTATTGCATCCCTAACCCCTCACTCAACCCCCAATGGGCAGAAAAGAAAAATGGCGCCAAAAATCGTTTTGAATGGTCAAGATCAATTATAAGCCAACCAATGGCTAGGATTGGTGGGATATCATCAGAGAAGAGAGAGAATGAGATTGGGTATAAAAGAAAAGCAAAAGAAGAAGTGAGAGGCAGTTTTTAGTTTTTAAAATTTTAGTTAATGTCGATTTTAATTTAAATGTTTTAGTTAAGTTGTAACATTGTTAGCTTTTGTTAGATTGTACTTTCTTAAAGTTGTTTTATCAATATTAATCAATTTCAAGTTCTAATTTCAGTTATAATATCATTTCATATTGTTCAGTCCACTGTTACAAATTTTATTCTCAAAGTCTTGTATCCAAGCTTCATAAAGCTTCTTTTCAAGTTTATACAAGCTTATACAAGCTTCTTATAGCTTGTTATAAGCTGAAGTTTAAGTTTTAATCACTTTTGAATCTTGGTCAACAAAAGTCAACAAGTGCTCATGATTGGGTCAGAAATGGATATGGGTTGATATTGATGATGGTTTTGGTTATTGGTTGGTGTTTTTGATACTGTTACTATGCTCAAATTTCTATGGATCTCTTGTAAGTGTTAGTTTTCATCTCATATTTAGCTTTTAAGTAGTAACAGTAGCATCTCTCTTAGATCTAGTTAGGTACTGGTTTTTACTGTCACATTAGCTCTAATTCAATGTTTTAAGACTGTTTTGATGAAAGGTTAGACTGAGTTTGTGTTTGTAGTTGTAAATCTTGCATTATCTCTTCTTAAAGGGGTGTTTGGATAGCTTGCTTAATCTGAGTTTGAAACTGTTTTGGTATAAGCTTATTATTGCTCTAGTCTCTATCATCAATAACATACTTATTCTAGTCATCTTGTTGCATCCATATACACTAAAAGTCAAAACTTGCTTGAAACTGCTCTTGACTGCACACTGTTAAGAATCAGTCACTCAAAATCACTCAAATAGGTATAAAACTTGATATGCTTGCCTGATAAAGTAGTATTACATCATATTACATCAAGTTTAGTCCTACATTTGCTTCTAAAATCCACTTAAGTCAAACTGTGTACCACTGTCAAAAGTCAAAAGTCATGTCTGAACTTGTTTTTCTCAGAACTTGCAGCTTGTGCAGTAGGTTCATTTCAAGGAATTAGAGTCTGAAATTTGGGTTAAGGGTAGTCAGCTAGGTGGTCTTTAAGGCCACTTATCTGTTTTTGGCTTTAGCACTCTTGATAAGCATTTGAATAAGCTTAAACAATAGGGGGTCACCACTGAATTGCTTAATCTAGCAGTTGGCTTATTTAACTGATTTGAGCTCATAACTTGATAGGAGTAGTTGTAATTTGCTGCAATTAGCTTATTCTAGTGTACTTGAGCTTCTGTCACTGTTTGGTTACCTTATTAGCTAGTTAGCTTATTCTCCTAGCTTATTTCACATCAGTTTGCACTACATCTTTTAATTTCTACACATAAGCTGATTCTTTTTCATTTTTCATAGATTAATAATATCATTTTAGAGTTTTCCTGAAATTTTCAGATTTTTCTAAGTTGTTTTGCTTTTTTTTCCTAATTTAAAGTAGTTTTTAAGCATTTTTAATTAGCTTTTAATATAAAAAATTCAGAAAAGGTTCAAAAAAATAATTTTTCAATTTTCTTAAGTTTAGATAAATATAAAAAGTGAAAAAAGTAATTTTCCAGATTTTTCATAGTTTATTTGGTAATTTTTAGTAATTTATTTAGTTTTTAATAGTTTAAAATTCATAAAAAATAGAAAAATAATCAGAAAAATACAAAAATAGTTTTGAAAATTCTAGTTTGATATTTTAGACTTTTCCATTTCATAGTTTTATTTTTCTAGCTTTATTTCCTAATTTTTTGTATTTTAGGTAATTATTAAATAGTTAAAAATAGTTTTTAATTAATAATAATTAATTTATTAGTTATAAAAATAATTTTCTTTTTCTAAAAAGTTTATTTTATCATTAGGATTGTAAAAATGTATTTTTCTTATTTTTAGGACTTTTATTTCTTAAAATTCACTTTTTATTTTGTACGTTTACGTAATTTTTATTTAAACGTAAGTTCTAAGTTTTAAACGTTCATCACTTTAAATATAGTGATAGCGTTTATTTAATAGATTTTATCTTTTTAATTTCCTTTAATTTGCATTTAAGCCGTTGTTGTTTGTTGGCTATTTCCCTAGTTATAACAATCATATCAGAATCCTTTTTCTGTTCAAATTTCTCGATCACTAAACGTTTGATAATTCATCGCATAGCTCGCTGGGACATAACGACCCGGGGAGACCCTATACTCCTCAGATCTTCATTGATTTCGTTCCTGAGCCGTTTTAAGGTTCTTACGGTCTGCCATTCACAAGTGGCAGACTTGTGTGAGAAACCTTGACTGTTCTGGAGCAGATCAGGAGGTTTATTTGGTGATTGCGGAGTCTTTGTCTGCATGTTTCTTTACAGGTTAGTAAACCACCCTGATTATATTTGCTATTACTAGTTTTGCCAGTCATAGCCTTACCACAAGTGTTTTGATTAAGATAGGCATGACACAGACCACTAAGATTAACATAAACATAAATTTTCATGAAACATACGATTACATGACAACTACTTAAGTTACAAACTAGTACCTAAACACTCGTGTTAGGCATCCTGAGCCCACAACACTTTTATTGGAAAACACACTAGCCAACACTGACATACACTCAGCTCCATCATCGACCCTACCATGGCAACAAACCCTTAATCTTATCTGTGAAAAGGTCAATCTCCCGACCCCTTAGTTCGAACTCGCTAGCCAGAACCCTCAGCTCTATCAGTTTGATGTAATCTTTCCTTTGAAGTTCATTTGAAAACTCTGCCATTTTCTTAGGTAGAAACTGTGCAGCTGCAGTCTGCAACTCCTCCACAAAATAACCCCTTTCACGATTCATCAGATCCACCTTCATGTAAACCCTGTTAATATCCGCCGCCAGCTGCCAATACTCGACCGATGCCCTCTGACAGTACAAGATGAACATATCCTCCCATTGATAAGAATTTGACGCCTCACGTAACTCATTCAACCTAAATTGTCCTTCCATGGCTTATTTTTTTACTTTGATCCAAATATTAACCAAAACTTGAATCATGAATAGATGTATATCCATGCTTAAATAGCATAATCAATGACAAAAGATCCAAAAAAATAATCACATGCAAAGCCTTAATGAAAGGCTGGGAATTAACCAAGGTAGAAAACAAATAAAAAAGCATATTTCAGTTTGACCAACTTTATGAGGTCTGATTTGTTACTGTCATTTGTTTTTATCTTAGTTTTTAAACTATTTTTGACTAGATACTGTTGAACATGTAAGTCATTTTTTAAAACCACAATTATATAGGCATCATAAACAGGTCATATAGTTACTCTAACCAAACTACAACAGTATCTCATTTGGTTGTGTTTCCTATACTGTATACCAACAGATCCACATAATTAGAGTTGTATTGTATTTTTCGACATATTCATAGTCCTTATCTAAAGGAGTGAATATTGAAATGAAACTGTTTTGAGTCACTATTTTAGTCAAAAATCAGCTCTGTCATCATGACTGCATTTTGTATCACCAGCTTTGGTATTGATTCTGTCAGCTTTAGCACAAATAATTGAGATGTTCTATTGTAATTTAGCTTTAGCATAAAAATAGGAAACTGGTTGTACAAAGATTACTGGGATATGGATTTTGGCATATATTTAGAGTTATATTGTAAGTATTCAAGGAAAAGTAGTAGTTGGCTAATATAAGTATAAAGGACAAGTAGTAGTTGTGGCCTTGGGGCACTCAAAATGGCTTAGGAAACTGGCTTAGATGTGGTTCATTTGGGTAGGATGTAAAGGTGAAAACATGGATGGTTTGTGTAATGGGTCAAATGGGTAAAACAATTTTCAGGTCAAAGGTGGAAAACCAGCTTAGGAAACTGTATAGTACTGGCTTAGGAAACTGTAATGGTGAAAACATTGATGGGTTGTGTAACGGTTGGGTCACTCAATGTACGGAAATGTCATTTTATGTCTAATAGAATCTTAATTTTGTTGTATTGTTCTGTATACAGGTTGGCTTATGGAATTCCTTTGCATGTTGATAATCCAACACAGGCGGCACTTGCATATCGAGAGTCATTGATCCGTTATTATTTCCAGAACAGGATATACTGTGCTTGAATTATTTGTGACTTGTTTTATAGGCCACAATTTGTGACTTGTAGCAGGCTGACTTGTGTGTATGGTTGTCATGTATGTTGAAAAACTGTCTGGACAATGTATGGTTGTAATGTATGTTGAAAAACTTAGTCCATTAAGACTTATGCATTACTTTGTCTACAATACTTGTCCAAAATGTGTGCCATTGGCACTTTGACCTTATCAGTTATACATAAAGAGAGGTCTCGTACTTTAAACTACATTCTTGCAAGTACAACACAACTTCATTCCAAACAAACAAACTCGTAGCATTGTGACATTGATTGTCTCTTGTTTTCTGGACTTCACTTCAATCATGGGTCAGCCAAGTTAACATGCTCGTAGCCTTGTGACATTGATGGTTGTAATCTTTGTGAGCTTCCGGGTGTGTTTTGTGATCGTCCGTGATTGCTTTGGGAGCCGCCTCCTGTAGATTTCTTTGCCTGTAATTTATAAAACAATATTATCAAGCTAATACATTGTTCAATAAACCAATGACAAATAAAAATAATCAGGTTAGAACGTATTAGTTACCTTTTTTTAGGCAATGGCGCATTACAAACTGCTCGGGTGTGACCACGTGTGTTGCACCGTCCGCATGCATTTTCTTCTGGTACCTCACCTTGAGATCGAATCCGATCTCTGTTCTTCGGTCTTCCCGCTTGGCGCTTATCCATATTTGGTGGCTTTACAACCTGCAAACCCGTTGGAAGCTCCCAACTCGGAATTTCTCCAACGGGATATACCAACCCTTGGTATGTAGCTTTTAGATTGGTTGTTCTAAACCAACCTTTAGCCAAATGATTACAACTTGTCAATCCTTGAGCTCTACAAACAGCTATAGCATGACCACATGGCAAACCAGAAAGTTGCCATTTCCGACATGTGCATGTATCATAATCTAGCCTTACAATATGTTTTTTTCTACGATCATCTACCTCGTATATCCTTTTATGTTCAATGGAATTCACTGTCCAATTAGCACTCTTAAACGTTCTGTCCTTCACTTTTGCAGTAGCCCAGTCACTAAGGTCACCCGGAGTTGCATCTAACATTTGACATAATAATTAATTAACAATAACTAAAATAATAATACATCTATAAAATAAAAAAGATATTGTTTAATAATATATAAACTAATTTAAGTGTATACCTTGATACTTTTGTCGTTTCTCACAAAACCATCTTTGTAGAAGCCCTCTATAGTATTCCATTAGCATTGAAATCGGAACTCTTCGAACATCTTTTGTTAAACTGTTGACTGATTCTGCACTGTTCGAAGTCATATAATTGTAACGATGTCCTGTGCAATGTGCCCTTGACCAATTAGTAATGCCAGCGTCCACCAGTTTGTTGTAAGCTTCCTGATTTCTTCGTTCAATTTGTGAGAATGCTTCTGCAAACTCGTCGGTTGTGTAAGTTTGCAAGTCTTCCAATATAAGGCCTTAATCTTTCTCCCTTGTCCGAAATTGCAATTTAACATCAAATGCCTACAACAAAAACCATGAAATGCATCGGGGAAAACCGTTTGACAAGCTTGTTGTATTCCTAAATGTCTATCAGATATTATAGCCAAATCTGCAACATCACCGATGCATTCCTTCAAGTGGGTCAAAAACCATGTCCACGATCTCCTAGTCTCACCCTGAGATACACCGGTCGCGAGAGGAACAATTTGATTATTTCCATCCATTCCAATGGCGAGCATATTTGTACCTAGGTATGTACCTTTAAGATGAGCTGCATCAATTACTATTAGTGGTCGCAAATGTTCCAAGAAACTCCGAATCTAGAAACATTAACAAACTATTAGTTTCACAAATAATAATATAAGGAATATAAGCTTTTTATTAAAATAAAATAGACAGTAATAAATTATTACCGCAACACCAAAGCCTATAAAAACCATCTCAAAACGGTCTTCATCATCTGTCTCAATGTGTGTTACCCAACTGGGGTTTTTCAACTTTAAATTATAACAATAATACGGTAATTGTGAAAACGAATTTTTCGGGTCACCGGACAACGTCTCCAATGCTATATTTCTTCCTCCCCATGCCTTTTTGTAAGAAATGTCGATGTTGTACTTAAGGTTGATGTCGTTTACTATGTCCTTTGGCTTATATATCCGACTGTGATCTCCCATCTTTGGTATCAACAAATGACCCAACAATTTTGCGGTTGCATTTCGGTGATTAGGATAGAATTGTGTTCTCGGACAAGTGTGAATGTCATTTACTTTTCCTAATTTCCATCTTAGACTGTCATCTATCTTAGATGAAATTATCTTCCAATTGCATTTGTTATGTATACAAATTACATCATACCTATATGAATCAGATTTTCGTGTTTTAAACTGAAAACCTTCTAAAAGAGCTTTTTCACCGATTGCATACATGCATAATTCTTTATTGTCAAATTCAACACCCTTTTTAGAAAACGTGAGCAATTTTTTGCGACCCCTACTTTTGGTGTTTTAATATTTGGTGTTGGATGATCGGGGGGAGTAGGCATATAGGTGAATGTGTTATTTTTCCATGCATGATTTGGGGGAGTAGACAAAATAGGTTCGTTATTTTCGAAAGTTTCATTTTTTGGTTGATTATATGTGTTGTCAATTTCATCACCAAATTCGTCGTATCCGTCAGGAAGTGCATTAAGATCAAATTCAAAAGTATTAGATGAAGAAGGATTTACCTTTAAGCCTTTTTTACTCTTCTTAATATACAAATTATGCAACACGGTAGACTTCCCTTTCAAAACTTGATGTACAAAAAAGGCCATATCATCATCGTCGACTATTTAGACACAATTATTTCCAACATGTTAAGAAATCCCAATATGATACTCTTCACCGATGTTGAACTTTTTTTTGGGTAGAGCAACAAGTTGTGTGTATGTAATATTTTTTGGAAGTGATACACCAAAGGTTAAATCTTGGCAAACCAAAAATACACTTAGTTTACCATTCATTTTTTTAAGTCTACACGAATTTTTTTCTAAAGGAATGTGATTGTATATGTCCAAATTTTATGCATATTAGAATGGGGTATAATAAATTTATTTAGTTCGCACGTTTGTTCAAATCGCACATTCGCACATTTTTTACCTTAAATGCCCATGTACTTTCACCTGCACCACATTAATTTACATGGTCAGGGGCAATAAATTTCAAAACCTACCCACTTTATTTGTGTATTTTAATTTCAGTTAAAAAATATACAAGAGGTTTAATTGAAATGGTACCAGGTACAAGTTTTTTAATGGAAGTGGTTTATCGTTAGGTCCAAATATAAGGTTACTGTCTAAATTTTATGCATATTAGAATGGGTATAATAAATATTAGAATGTCCAAATTTTATAATAAATTTCAAAACCTACCGAAAATATACTTAAATCTTGGCAAACCAAAAATACACTTAGTTTACCATTCATTTTTTTTAAGTCTACACGAATTTTTTAACTTTCTTCCAGGTGGTGAAGTGAAACTTCCATAATGGTGTAGTCGGACTTTGAATGTCATCTCTTGACCTACAGAAGGATTTAACAAAATATAAAAAGATGCAATAATTTTGAATACAAGAACGTGGTTTATATAATGTGACCCACTACGTATCTAATGTTTGTATACCAGTAACATCTTTGTCTCTATAAGGGAGCTGAGTAGTCTCTATTCATGTCATATTTCGTGTATTATATTATGTGATAAAAAAAAGTTATTTACTAGTCACATCTGTTTCTCTATAAAGTCTCTATTCATGTCATATTTCGTGTATTATATTATGTGACCAAAAAAAAGTTTATTTACTAGTCACATCTTTCTCTGTATAAAGTCTCTGACATGACATATTCATGTCAGATTTGGTGTGTAATAGCATGTGTATGTGTAAATTTTTACCCGGAATATGACACAGAAACGACAAGTGTATGACACGGTTTTATCCCTCTATTTAAGGCTTACTTTGTCACTCTTTTGCTTATTCAAAATCATTCAGTAATTTATCCCTTCTCATTAAAATAAAATGTCGGACAACATACCATTCGACCTACAAGTTGATATCATGAATAGACTTCCAGTTAAGTCATTACTACAATTTCGTACTGTGTCAAAGAGATGGAGGTCTTCAATAGACTTTTCCAACTTCATACGTAGCTACGGCTTTCGTGATACAGATATGTGTTGTTTTAATTTAACATATATGCAAGGTAATGTAGGTTTTATGTTTTCAGTTAATGGAAGTTTAGCTTTCACGCACCTAGATACAACTATTAATCTTCCAACTCTTAAGCCAATTGCTACTTCTGAAGGTGTCTGGTGCTTTTCTTATGGTTCAAATATGATGGTTGTTATTTGGAACCCATCAATAAAACGATCTATAGGGGTATTAGTCCCTAGTTTCTTGAATCAACCTGATTCCCCAAAAATGGTCATCGGTTTTGGTGTACGTCCTGAAAATTTAGACCTAACAATTTTAAAAATTAATTACCTGTTATACGGTGAAGGGCCATGGTACGTGTCAGTGTATACCTTGAGTTCGAGACGCTGGAACCATATTGAAAATGACCGTTTGCCTCGAGAAGGGATTAGACTAAAAAGGTCTGGCCAAGCAGTAGTGGCTGGTAAAATTTTCTGGCTTGGTTATGAAAAATTTCTTTTCAATGATGGTATTTTGTACAAACGCTATATGATAGTTTCATTTGATTTGGTTAGTCACCAATTTACCGAAATAGGCATACCAGAAGAGATAAGACGCACGGTTGGGCCTCCATTCCATATATCCCGGCTACGGAACTCTATCGTAATTTCAGGAAGTTTCCTAGCAGATGGGTACAAAGTTATTAATTTTCTCAAAACTTTTTACATTTTTCACCAAAGGACTAAATTTGACAACTTTTGATTTTAAAAGGACCTTTGGTGACTTTACTTTTGAAATTATGTGCTCAGGGACTGTTTTTGACAACTTTTGAAACTTGGGGGACTAAAACTGCCAATTTTGCAAACTTGATACATTTTTCATCTGATTTTGATATTTTTGCATTTAAAACACATAAAACACTAATTTGTGATATTTTGATCATTTTGATGTGTTTCTGAGTGTTTTCAGATGATTTTGCAGTTTATTTTGTACAAAAGTGATGAGTATTTACACACTCATCAGTTATGTGTGCATGGGTGTTAGAAATTGATGGTGGTATTGTATCATCGTGTACAGTGCTATTCACCATCCCATTCCCAATAGATAATGTGGTAAAATTAGTTGGGTTTACTAAGGATGATGATCCAATTGTTGAAGCTAAGATCGACCAAGAGATAGCTCACTCGCTACAAGTGTACGAGCAAGCTTCTGAATTGTTTCAAGACATGGGTATTGAAGCGAATGGTGGTTCATTTTTCATTGGCCCATAGAAAGAATCACTAATTCTTCTTAATGAACCAAATCATACCATCGTGGTTTAGTTTTAGTATTTTTATCTTGAGCGATCTCGTTGTATTATGAAGGTTTAATTTTTTTTCCCATCAATGAAGTGTTTGTTTTCCAAATTTTGTGCTTGTAGTGAAGAAACAAATAATACGATTAATGAACATTTGTATTTTTATTTGAATAAATGTAATTTGGATATATAGGCTAACATTCATTCCAACATAGTTTAAGAAAAATGTTAGGAATTAGAAATTCCAGGTATTAAAGAGTCGGTCACCTCAAGTATATGTGTCACACCCCCAAATTACCTGTTTTGCAGCGGAATGGAATTCCTGGGGATTGACTGTCATAGCATCACAATCACAGTTATATTGAACGACCTAAAGTGTCGTTTGGAAAATACATCGTTTGATTTAATAAAATAACCAGAGTTACAACATAGGTCCCAAAAGTTTACAAAGTTTGCGGAAATATAAATATATTACAAGTCCAAATGATGGTTTTAAAAGAAAGTGCCATAATGTACAATGATGTAAGTCGACGCCGCGACTCAAAAGGTGGTTCCTTAACCATGCCATGATGATAATGCCTTAGATACCTGAGAATAAACATGCTAAAAAGGTCAACACAAAGGTTGAGTGAAATCCATAGGTTTAAGTAATTCGTTTGAACACAATAATCGTAGTGTGAGTTAAATGGTTTCACACTCATCGTTAAAAACAAAATCGTATTTATTTCACTAAGTTCATGACACCAAAGCGTAAACATCGCACCAATAAAAATTGGTAATCATCGTTTCATCGCCGCCCTAATAGGTAATTTGCCAATTTACCTTAATGATTCAAATATAGTGCGCTCGATTTCCCCTAACTGGGTCAATAGGAGCGGGAGTGTTAATTCCAATAGGCCTATTCACAATATTCGCGCTCACTCGCAAGTGACTAATGGTTCATGATGTAGGGACTTCGAACATGGCAAATACTTAGTGACAATAAAACATTCGGATATAGCATACAGTTCAAAGCATTTGTGTTCGATTAAAAATGTAGCATGTATCTCCCCCAAGTGTTTGTAAAACAGTTAAAAGAGTAAAAGTGGGGCTATGAACTCACTTGGTAGACTGGTGTGATGACAAGAGTGAGTACACTGAGGTATAGCGTGATGTTTCAATCTGGACCTATTACGAATGATATGATATGTAATGAGTTGCAATGTAATGTTATGCATGCATTTCGTATGTTATTTATACCATTTGCGAGTTTTGAAAATAATACTTTTCGTCGAAAAATACTCTTTTGACGTCTTGACCAATCAAAAATCACTTTACAAGTTTTTACGTCAAAATGTCATCCTACAATGGTTTTGTAATGATTTATGGTGAAATTGTCACTTTTCGTCGTAAAACAATGTCGTCGGAATTTCGTAGGCTTCGCAAAACTAGTCGTAAAATGGTGTACGTCGAACGTTAGAGAACGAACTCGACGGTTTTGGAAAGTTTGTATCGAAATCCAGAAGTTTCAGTTCAGGAGTTTTCGTCATAAAGGTCTCGAACATAAAGATAATAAGGGTTAAAGATAGTGATTTTGGCTAATTGTAGTGCAAAAAGTGAGTTTCGGCCAAGTTTAAACATCCGTAATTAATTTACTACAACTCCGCTTTACAAACAGCTTGTCGTTCTGAAAAATATGCCCGGTGATCTTAATTTTACTAGAAGACATTTCGTTGCAAAAAGTTTCACATCATGGTTAAAAACAGCCTCAAACATGGTCGTTACAGCTAATGTAACACTTGTATCGTAAAAAATAATATAGTTTTTCAGAAAATAATAGTTACGGCAAATTTATGAAAACGTGCATATCTTTGTCGTTTCAAATCCGTTTTCTACGTATAATACGTCCTTAGCTTCGTATCGAAGTATACTAATATATTTTTGATAAGTCGAAATAATTTGTGAAGCTTAGGACTCGTTTTTGACCCGAATAGAGTAAAAATAGTATGCTGAAATTTCAGAAAATAATATATTTCGTCGCCAAACTTTAAAAATTCATAACTTCTTCGTTATAACTCCGTTTTTATCCGTTCAAGCGGCCACGGATTCGTTTTAAAGTATATTTTCTAAATATCAAGGCCAAAATGTCGTGCCTACTGGCGGATTTTCCAGAAAACCAAAACAAGGACAGACCACTTTTTTATAATTATCGAAAATAGTTTTTCTCGGACAAAACCTATTCTAATCCCTTCATATCAACTCCAAAGCTAATCTAATCCTACCATACACCTTCTTAGGGTGTCATGGGTTCCTAATCACCATCAAAACCAATGAATACCAAGGGGATAATTATAGGATGACCATATATATATAAAACTCCAAAAATCAAGTAAAAATGGTATAAATCACATATGTCTTGCATGTTTGAGCCAAAAATGAAGAGATACCTATGTAATGAAAAGGAAACATAAAAAATGAAAGAAACATGCTTACAAGTGAATATGATGAGGTGCAAGTAACAAGGTTAAACCTAATCACTCTTGGTTTTTATTTCAAAACCTTATAAAGAGTGAATTCTAGATTGTTATTACTTGTGCTTGAGAAAACTTTTGATCCCTTGAACACACTTGATGAGAACCGGTTTGGAGAAGAAACATAGAGAGAAGGAAAAGAAAAAGAAGACTTGAATGATTGAAGAAGGCTTGAATGATTGAAATAAATGTGTTTGAAAATAAGTTGGAGTATAAATGTAACTAAGTAAATAAATCTAACAACTTTAGGTGAGTTCCCCCCCCCCCCTAACCGGTTTTTGGGGGATAATGTTTCATCAATATATATATATTTTTTTCTTTTTACTTGTATATAATATTTACTTGTAACAATTTCAAGAAAAGTGTAAGTAATGTGTAGGAAAAATGTATAATTAAAGGTAAATGGTAACTTTTTGGTACAAGTAAGTTTTTAATAGATCAAAATAGAATGTAATGAGATAATAAAAATTGTAAAAATACGTTCCTTGTGAAATTTGAGTGATAAAATAATTATCGAGTAGTTTTTAAGAAAAACGTCGTAATAATATAACTTTAACGATTTATGTACCAAATAAAATTTAAAACACTAGGAAAACTCAAAATATAGTTTATATAACCAAATGTAAGTTTAAAAATATGTCGGGATCATTTTTGAAAGTAACGGATTAAATATTCAAAATAATAACTCACGCGATAACGTTTATTTAATATAAAAATTACGCGTTAAATGTGAAATGAAATGTCATGAATGAATTAACGTGATGCAAATGATGCAAATGAAATGTAGACTAATCTTAGTCCATATGAAATGTACGTGACGATATGATCATGAATTCGCCGCTAAACCATAAAGGTTACGCGAATTTGGAACACGTAAATCAAGTTTACGATAAATGTTGAAATAATGAGGCATAAATTGTTTCGAGAAATGACCTGAAATTGCGAGTTGTCACATTCGCCCATCCAAAAAGGAATTCAGTCCCTGAATTCAGTTCGTGTTAGTCTAACGAATTTTTGAGTTTGTGATGAATATCGAGGAGAGAAGACATGGAGAAGTGTCGTTACGGTTATCGATGATTGAGAGTGTACAAAACATCGTAAAAAAAAAATATCGGATGAATCTCTCATAAGTAACACTTTGACTTTGAAATATGTGAAGATTTTGCTTGCACTAAGATTTATAAATAACCGCTCCCAACATAACGTAATCCCTCCAGAATTAGACATAGTTAGCTAGGCTATGTATAATTAAGGAACGATGACGTGACGTTCGGTTTAGTTGTTATAACTCTCAATGTTTACAAGGATTTAAACCGTGTCATTAAAATGGTCAATAAAGTAAAAAGAATTTAAAATTCTCGTAAGTATTAACAAATCGGAAAGAAAATAAGGTACGATAGGTGAGAATATTTGGGTCAAATTGGTTCGTTCAGGGTTTTTCTAAATCGTACCACGCCTTTCCAAGACGGGTCCTTGTGCATAATTTGTTACCAACTTGAATTTCTAATGGTTTGCGGCTTATGGGACATATCTCCAAATCGCATTGTATAACGATGTAGCTTATCTAGCTATAGGCTGTTACTTGTAACTGATTCTTGATTTGTATGACTTCTTTGTTTGTTTCATGAATGAATCATGGACTAATGAATCGGACTTTCCTGATTTTAATCCTTGAATAAGTGATTGATACCTCAACCTTACAGTGCCTCAAATAGTGTAGTCAACATGTTGATGAGCTAACTATTGTTGCAAAGAAACTTGTCGATGGAGAATGATTTGCCTAACCATTTCTAGAAAGTCATACTGGCTTGGGCATATTATCTAATATGGAAATCGCCCTCTAGCTCTAACCACTGAGTTGAGGATAGTAGGCGGTAATCAGGTCCTAGTAGGTTTCATGGAAATCCTGAAATGACTGTCAGCGGTCTAAGATGAATCGAATAGCTTATAATAGGTACAACTGGAATTAATACCACGTGTCTTGTGTTAGATTCCAAAAATGTTAAATCTGTCAGAAAGGACCTTATTGAAAAGAATAGATTATAGGTAACAGTTGCGATTCCTCGCGTTTCTAATCCTATCGAATGTCATGACCTGAGTCTTACTTGCCTAAGGTGCTTAGTTTCTCTGACTAAAATGTTTATTGTTTGATTATCAAAGTATTTCCATGCTCCATGTTGTAAAGTCACAAACCTTAAATATTTAAGTAAGGTGGTGTAATGGTTGATTTCAAGACTTGTTTCAATATTGTGTGCTTCCAAAAATAGTTCATCCCTAATATTGTTATCATGCTAGCAAGAAAATAGACATCAGTTTATACTATGTCGAAGAATGTTTGTTCTAGTTTCACTTGTAGATGGGGAGTCATTGATTGTTCGACATGTTCAAATCTGTGGCATCTCTTGACATGGAATTGAGGTTACTTGGAATTTCTAGAGAACACAATGCCTTAGGGGAAGTTTATATCGATAACCTTTATTTAACCAAATTTTCCTTTAAGGGACACTCATTATAGGGAAGTTCACATATTGTTGAGGCCATGCTTAACAGAATGTTCTACAGTTTTAGTTAGAAGACTTGATATATCCCTATAGTGTTGCTTCGTGGGTATTCGCTTCTTATTAAATCTCATAACTCGGTCTAGCTAGTACTTTTGGAATGATAGAGTTTGGATTCTAATTCAAAATAGTGGTTCGGAATGTCTCGTGATGTCTTAAGATTTTTGTTGAGTTTTGAATCATCCTACCACCTAGTTCTAGTCCTTGTTGGTAATTCCAAAATCCTTTCATTGTTTTCTTGTATCGAGGAATCCTCCTCACAGATGGTATAGGAAGTCTTTCCTAAAAAAGGTCACTCGTCAAATCCTAACTTATCAGTTGAGTGAGAGATAGATGGCGTAAGCATCTATAGAGTGTTAACAGAAAGAAATGTTTATGCACGATATATCTGATTATAAAACTTTGCTTTCAAACGAGAATAAATAGTTTGTAAGAAAATTACAGTAAAGTTTATGAAAAGGTTTGTAAAACCACTTTATTGAGTAAGAAAGAAACATTTTTATCATTTACAGTTTAATAATAAATCTTAGTTGTGGCTTGGTGTTAAAGCAACAACTTGTTAAGGTGATTTTAAAACAGCTTATATAGTGATAGAAAACGGCTTAATAATGGTAGTGAGACATTTTGGTAAGACACAATTCAGATTATAACATAACTCGTGAAATGATTTGTAAAATAGCTTACAAGAAAACAATTTATCGTTTGTCAAATAATAGAAGATTTCGTAGTTCAATTAATATCAAGATGATTTATAGGTTGGTAATATAATAGTCCGTAAAGTAAAGGCGAATAGTCTGTGAAGTAAGCGTACCAAGTTTTATGATTTTAAATCAGACAGTGGCTAAAATAGCTCACCAAAAGGGTAAAATAGTTTATAAGACCGTAATATTACTTGCAGGAAAAATTTGTAATATAGTTTATAACTTGCTATTGCAATTGTTTGTTGTTTTATGAAATAATAGCAAATTAATCGGTTTATCATACTATGAGAAAATAGTTTGCAAAGTATCAGTAAGGTCATTGTTTATAAAGTATTATTAAAGTCGTAAATTTTTGGTTTAATGGTACAGGAGTAAGATGAAATGGTCGGTAAAATAGTTGAAAGCAGTTTGCGTTAGATAACGATGAAGTTTATTATCTCATAAGAGGGAATGTATGACAAATAGTTGGTATTCAACGTTTTGTTTTGTAAGATAATAGCTCGATGATTTTTTTTTTTTTTTTTTTTTTTTTTTTTTTTTTAGAGTAACATGAAAATCGTTTCGCATGAGGATATTAAATAGTTGATAAAATGACTGAAACCAATTGATAAGTTGGTAATAAAACAACTTGCGTTAAAACTTTATGAAACAACGTTTCTAAGATGGTGATAAAATAGTTCGAAATAAAATCAAGTGAAATATTTTCATGAAATAGTAGCAGGATAATTTGGAATAAAATTTTGTTGGATGGTTTGTAGGATACATGGGAGAACCTTATCGAGTAATAACAGTCTACTAATTGGTCGGGAATAAAGTTGGCCTAACCCCTAGTAAGATAGTGATGTATTGTCGTGAAATGATGGAGAATTGGGCAATTGGAGTAAGGAATGAAATAAACAAGGTGGTGATTATCGTAGAAATAATAAATGATGAGGATTACATTAGCTAAAAAGGTACTTATTATCTGTTCCTGTTGGTGGTCTAATCGTATTTCAAGTGTAGGAGTAGTAGGCGGTCTAGCAACCATAGCCCTAAAATTCTCACAGTCTCAAACCTATGAGATGGTGTAGTGTCTATAGTCTTAGTGGTAAATGGTAATGGTGTGTCAAATCATGTACGCTTCCCAAGCTGCAAGTCGGGTGTATGAGTATCGGGTATGAGATGTGATGGTACGGATGGTGCTCGAAATGATAATGATGATGAAAATAACGACAATGATGATAATGGAATCCTTGTGGTGAGTTAAGAAAATAGGTTCATTAGGACTAAGCCTATAAATTCTACCCAATGGTATGATCTGTCCCAACTGAGTGATAAAAATTGTCCTGATCCTATAGTGA
Organism: Chrysanthemum seticuspe; assembly: GCA_019973895.1. Lineage (NCBI taxonomy): Eukaryota > Viridiplantae > Streptophyta > Magnoliopsida > Asterales > Asteraceae > Chrysanthemum > Chrysanthemum seticuspe. Next base: position 171,428,797 of record BPTQ01000002.1, on the reverse strand, counting down.
ATCAATAGTGATCGTGATGGTGTAGGTGCAACTTCGTCCTCCTAAAAAGGTCTCAGTGTCATCATCTGATGTTATCGGTGTTGAGTCAACTGATGTTAAAAATTATGATAGGGACTGACAAGGTATTCTCCATGTCAAAGTGATGTGAGTATAATGGGATGGGTATTTGAAGGCATCTATGTGACAATCGAGTTCGAAATGAAAGTGAATAACTCGTAAAATGTGCGTATAAAACCGCATGTAAAGTGAACATGCACTTATGATGAAATGATGAGATGCTATGATAATGTAGTTATAGTCTAGGGTCAATGATGCAACCTAGTTCTCTATAACTGTAGCTCTGATACCAATCTGTCACACCCCCAAATTACCTGTTTTGCAGCGGAATGGAATTCCTGGGGATTGACTGTCATAGCATCACAATCACAGTTATATTGAACGACCTAAAGTGTCGTTTGGAAAATACATCGTTTGATTTAATAAAATAACCAGAGTTACAACATAGGTCCCAAAAGTTTACAAAGTTTGCGGAAATATAAATATATTACAAGTCCAAACGATGGTTTTAAAAGAAAGTGCCATAATGTACAATGATGTAAGTCGACGCCGCGACTCAAAAGGTGGTTCCTTAACCATGCCATGATGATAATGCCTTAGATACCTGAGAATAAACATGCTAAAAAGGTCAACACAAAGGTTGAGTGAAATCCATAGGTTTAAGTAAATGTTTTATACGACTACGCAAGTATAGATCAGGCATGACAATCATGTCACGTAAAAATGTTCCAGGCATGACAATTATGTCACGTAAAAATGTTACAATTGCTTAAGCGCATGATACCGAAGCTCCGACTGATGTACGCCCCAAAAGAGTGTCTTGCCAAACAACTCTGGTAATGTTTATGAATGAAATGCATCCGTATGACTAGTTGGGATTCACCAACCCGGATGGAGGCGTCACCCTCGATAGATCTATCCACTCACACACGCTTCTAGGAAATTAACGGCTCATACATTTGAAATGGGGACTTTTAACTGGCAACTTTGTAACTCAAGCAATGTAAATGTATTTAACATACTTGGTATCGAAATAAAAATGTTGTGCAATGTATTCTCCCCCGTAGGTTTGAAATAAGTAAAACTTGAATAAATCGGGGCTATGAAAACTCACTTGGAAAACTGGTGTGATGACAAGAGTGAGTACACTGAGGTATAGCGTGATGTTTCAATCTGGACCTATTACGAATGATATGATATGTAATGAGTTGCAATGTAATGTTATGCATGCATTTCGTATGTTATTTATACCATTTGCGAGTTTTGAAAATAATACTTTTCGTCGAAAAATACTCTTTTGACGTCTTGACCAATCAAAAATCACTTTACAAGTTTTTACGTCAAAATGTCATCCTACAATGGTTTTGTAATGATTTATGGTGAAATTATCACTTTTCGTCGTAAAACAATGTCGTCGGAATTTCGTAAAAGTGACAAAAATGGCTTCGCAAAACTAGTCGTAAAATGGTGTACGTCGAACGTTAGAGAACGAACTCGACGGTTTTGGAAAGTTTGTATCGAAATCCAGAAGTTTCAGTTCAGGAGTTTTCGTTATAAAGGTCTCGAACATAAAGATAATAAGGGTTAAAGATAGTGATTTTGGCTAATTGTAGTGCAAAAAGTGAGTTTCGGCCAAGTTTAAACATCCGTAATTAATTTACTACAACTCCGCTTTACAAACAGCTTGTCGTTTTGAAAAATATGCCCGGTGATCTTAATTTTACTAGAAGACATTTCGTTGCAAAAAGTTTCACATCATGGTTAAAAACAGCCTCAAACATGGTCGTTACAGCTAATGTAACACTTGTATCGTAAAAAATAATATAGTTTTTCAGAAAATAATAGTTACGGCAAGTTTATGAAAACGTGCATATCTTTGTCGTTTCAAATCCGTTTTCTACGTATAATACGTCCTTAGCTTCGTATCGAAGTATACTAATATATTTTTGATAAGTCGAAATAATTTGTGAAGCTTAGGACTCGTTTTTGACCCGAATAGAGTAAAAATAGTATGCTGAAATTTCAGAAAATAATATATTTCGTCGCCAAACTTTAAAAATTCATAACTTCTTCGTTATAACTCCGTTTTTATCCGTTCAAGCGGCCACGGATTCGTTTTAAAGTATATTTTCTAAATATCAAGGCCAAAATGTCGTGCCTACTGTCGGATTTTCCAGAAAACCAAAACAAGGACAGACCACTTTTTTATAATTATCGAAAATAGTTTTTCTCGGACAAAACCTATTCTAATCCCTTCATATCAACTCCAAAGCTAATCTAATCCTACCATACACCTTCTTAGGGTGTCATGGGTTCCTAATCACCATCAAAACCAATGAATACCAAGGGGATAATTATAGGATGACCATATATATATAAAACTCCAAAAATCAAGTAAAAATGGTATAAATCACATATGTCTTGCATGTTTGAGCCAAACATGAAGAGATACCTATGTAATGAAAAGGAAACATAAAAAATGAAAGAAACATGCTTACAAGTGAATATGATGAGGTGCAAGTAACAAGGTTAAACCTAATCACTCTTGGTTTTTATTTCAAAACCTTATAAAGAGTGAATTCTAGATTGTTATTACTTGTGCTTGAGAAAACTTTTGATCCCTTGAACACACTTGATGAGAACCGGTTTGGAGAAGAAACATAGAGAGAAGGAAAAGAAAAAGAAGACTTGAATGATTGAAGAAGGCTTGAATGATTGAAATAAATGTGTTTGAAAATAAGTTGGAGTATAAATGTAACTAAGTAAATAAATCTAACAACTTTAGGTGAGTTCCCCCCCCCCCTAACCGGTTTTTGGGGGATAATGTTTCATCAATATATATATATTTTTTTCTTTTTACTTGTATATAATATTTACTTGTAACAATTTCAAGAAAAGTGTAAGTAATGTGTAGGAAAAATGTATAATTAAAGGTAAATGGTAACTTTTTGGTACAAGTAAGTTTTTAATAGATCAAAATAGAATGTAATGAGATAATAAAAATTGTAAAAATACGTTCCTTGTGAAATTTGAGTGATAAAATAATTATCGAGTAGTTTTTAAGAAAAACGTCGTAATAATATAACTTTAACGATTTATGTACCAAATAAAATTTAAAACACTAGGAAAACTCAAAATATAGTTTATATAACCAAATGTAAGTTTAAAAATATGTCGGGATCATTTTTGAAAGTAACGGATTAAATATTCAAAATAATAACTCACGCGATAACGTTTATTTAATATAAAAATTACGCGTTAAATGTGAAATGAAATGTCATGAATGAATTAACGTGATGCAAATGATGCAAATGAAATGTAGACTAATCTTAGTCCATATGAAATGTACGTGACGATATGATCATGAATTCGCCGCTAAACCATAAAGGTTACGCGAATTTGGAACACGTAAATCAAGTTTACGATAAATGTTGAAATAATGAGGCATAAATTGTTTCGAGAAATGACCTGAAATTGCGAGTTGTCACATTCGCCCATCCAAAAAGGAATTCAGTCCCTGAATTCAGTTCGTGTTAGTCTAACGAATTTTTGAGTTTGTGATGAATATCGAGGAGAGAAGACATGGAGAAGTGTCGTTACGGTTATCGATGATTGAGAGTGTACAAAACATCGTAAAAAAAAATATCGGATGAATCTCTCATAAGTAACACTTTGACTTTGAAATATGTGAAGATTTTGCTTGCACTAAGATTTATAAATAACCGCTCCCAACATAACGTGATCCCTCCAGAATTAGACATAGTTAGCTAGGCTATGTATAATTAAGGAACGATGACGTGACGTTCGGTTTAGTTGTTATAACTCTCAATGTTTACAAGGATTTAAACCGTGTCATTAAAATGGTCAATAAAGTAAAAAGAATTTAAAATTCTCGTAAGTATTAACAAATCGGAAAGAAAATAAGGTACGATAGGTGAGAATATTTGGGTCGAATTGGTTCGTTCAGGGTTTTTCTAAATCGTACCACGCCTTTCCAAGACGGGTCCTTGTGCATAATTTGTTACCAACTTGAATTTCTAATGGTTTGCGGCTTATGGGACATATCTCCAAATCGCATTGTATAACGATGTAGCTTATCTAGCTATAGGCTGTTACTTGTAACTGATTCTTGATTTGTATGACTTCTTTGTTTGTTTCATGAATGAATCATGGACTAATGAATCGGACTTTCCTGATTTTAATCCTTGAATAAGTGATTGATACCTCAACCTTACAGTGCCTCAAATAGTGTAGTCAACATGTTGATGAGCTAACTATTGTTGCAAAGAAACTTGTCGATGGAGAATGATTTGCCTAACCATTTCTAGAAAGTCATACTGGCTTGGGCATATTATCTAATATGGAAATCGCCCTCTAGCTCTAACCACTGAGTTGAGGATAGTAGGCGGTAATCAGGTCCTAGTAGGTTTCATGGAAATCCTGAAATGACTGTCAGCGGTCTAAGATGAATCGAATAGCTTATAATAGGTACAACTGGAATTAATACCACGTGTCTTGTGTTAGATTCCAAAAATGTTAAATCTGTCAGAAAGGACCTTATTGAAAAGAATAGATTATAGGTAACAGTTGCGATTCCTCGCGTTTCTAATCCTATCGAATGTCATGACCTGAGTCTTACTTGCCTAAGGTGCTTAGTTTCTATGACTAAAATGTTTATTGTTTGATTATCAAAGTATTTCCATGCTCCATGTTGTAAAGTCACAAACCTTAAATATTTAAGTAAGGTGGTGTAATGGTTGATTTCAAGACTTGTTTCAATATTGTGTGCTTCCAAAAATAGTTCATCCCTAATATTGTTATCATGCTAGCAAGAAAATAGACATCAGTTTATACTATGTCGAAGAATGTTTGTTCTAGTTTCACTTGTAGATGGGGAGTCATTGATTGTTCGACATGTTCAAATCTGTGGCATCTCTTGACATGGAATTGAGGTTACTTGGAATTTCTAGAGAACACAATGCCTTAGGGGAAGTTTATATCGATAACCTTTATTTAACCAAATTTTCCTTTAAGGGACACTCATTGTAGGGAAGTTCACATATTGTTGAGGCCATGCTTAACATAATGTTCTACAGTTTTAGTTAGAAGACTTGATATATCCCTATAGTGTTGCTTCGTGGGTATTCGCTTCTTATTAAATCTCATAACTCGGTCTAGCTAGTACTTTTGGAATGATAGAGTTTGGATTCTAATTCAAAATAGTGGTTCGGAATGTCTCGTGATGTCTTAAGATTTTTGTTGAGTTTTGAATCATCCTACCACCTAGTTCTAGTCCTTGTTGGTAATTCCAAAATCCTTTCATTGTTTTCTTGTATCGAGGAATCCTCCTCACAGATGGTATAGGAAGTCTTTCCTAAAAAAGGTCACTCGTCAAATCCTAACTTATCGGTTGAGTGAGAGATAGATGGCGTAAGCATCTATAGAGTGTTAACAGAAAGAAATGTTTATGCACGATATATCTGATTATAAAACTTTGCTTTCAAACGAGAATAAATAGTTTGTAAGAAAATTACAGTAAAGTTTATGAAAAGGTTTGTAAAACCACTTTATTGAGTAAGAAAGAAACATTTTTATCATTTACAGTTTAATAATAAATCTTAGTTGTGGCTTGGTGTTAAAGCAACAACTTGGTAAGGTGATTTTAAAACAGCTTATATAGTGATAGAAAACGGCTTAATAATGGTAGTGAGACATTTTGGTAAGACACAATTCAGATTATAACATAACTCGTGAAATGATTTGTAAAATAGC
>BPTQ01000002.1:171402090-171412729 GCA_019973895.1 Chrysanthemum seticuspe | reverse complement strand
TAAAATAGATATAAGACACACAACAAATGAAATATAATAAATCAACTTGCTGATTAAACTATAGATCGTTTACTAGGAATGTAAACATTGAGACAATATTCCACAAAACTCATTATGATCAAAACGTACTATAGTTATCAAAAAAAAGAAAATTTTGACTTTAATCCTAAACAGTTATTAAAAACGTTGTATTGTCAATCTACTATTTTGATATAACTAAAAAAAAATTTAAGATTAAGTCTTCTTGTACTACTTCTTCTGCTCAAACAAAAAAGACTTCTATGTCTTTTCCTAGACAGACAATAGTTTATGTTCTTTAGTAGGTTCTTCTCATACAAATAATAAAAACATAAAAAAAAAAACTGAAAATTATTCTTTTACTAAAGGAATAATTTATGAGTGTACAAATTATTCTTTTAGTCAACGTTTTTCTTATTAAACATGTGAGTATTTAATAAGGAAATCATTTTCTTATTAAAAGTCAAAAAAAAAAATACAAAAATAATAAACATACTCTTCTTGGATGATTTCTTGTATTTGATAACAGACAGATCCTTTTCTGTATCTTCAGAAAAAACAAACTCGTCTTCTTCATCATGTTCTTCTGAATTAGAATTTAAAAAAAAATCAATATAGTTTTATCATCTAACTGTTATGTTGCAAAAATTATTGACAAATCCTAATTTCAGTTTTAAAAGAAAAAAAACTATTGATATCATGCAAAACTAGTATTACTCAAAACACCTTATAACAGAGTTACAAATGTAAGGATCATTTGCTAGATATCAAATTAGTCGTTCAACTAAATAATATAAAGTAAACAACACACAGAATATAGATAAAATTTTCTATAGATGTTCAGGGGATACGGTTCAGATTGGGTATTATTTGGAGGAATATGTGTATTTTATAATATGCTTATATTCTCAGAGGGACGCTGAGATTACATGACCAAACAGCCTTACTTTGTTGCAGGATTGATCAATAAGGAATACATTGACCAACCGATAGTAAATGACTGCGGATACCAAAGAGCCATAATAATTTTGTGTATATCAAAGACTATCTTACAGAGTCTAGAATCGCAAAAGTCTATCTTAAAGCCAAAATAATTTTGTACACAGATCCTACCCCTACACCAGGGTAAACCAGTGTGTAAAGAGACTGCTTCCAACGAGACCTCCGGCAAGTGCATGTGTGCTAGTGCGAAAGGATAGAGATAGCATTCAGAGACGTACAAGATAGCCATACAAGATAGCCGTACAAGATAGCCATACAAGATCCTACCCCTACACAAGCAAACAGGGCACAACATTCAGAGACGTACAAGATAGCCATACAAGATAGCCGTGCAAGATAGCCGGTCTAATCGCCACCTTATAGAATTTTCCTTTTAACTTAAATGGGATGTTCCTGTCACAAAGGACTCCTGAACTATCTAAAACAACTTCTGACTATATAGTAATCAAAGAATAAACTATCTAAACCAATATCACTTACTCAAAACACCCTAGAACAGAGAATCAAGACCATAACCAAACACTCCTTTATGATGAAAGTAACTAAGACAAAGTGTTTATAAGACATAATTTGAGTATATTTTGATTTTTACTTGTATCATATAACAAATAGTTGGAAATAAAATCTAATCAATCTTACTAACACTTCTAAACATACACAATGCATTCTATTCGAAATTAAACAACAAATAGAAAGTAAATCATGAACTGAATCTACAACAAAAGTTACAAAACTAAAAAATATACGGATCATTTGCTAGATATCCAATAAGTCCTTCAACTAAAAATAGAAAGTAAATCACACACAGAATATAGATAAAATTTTCTAGCTAATTAAGTCATCTATAATTCAAATAAAAATCATTAACATACCTTCAACTGCATAGTTTACCTTCTTCTTTTTCCGTCTATCTTCCTTGCATAAATATTGTGGTTCATCTAATATGTAATAAGAATTTTTTAATTAAAATAAAAAATAAGTATATAATTATTTATAAAAAATATAAATAATAACCTTCAGTAAGACGCTCTATACTCGTTTTACGTTTCTTATTCTTCTGTATATCCAAAGTTACATCTAAAAAACATAAAAAAAAAACACTATTAACATACAAATTTGTTTAATATCACAGTCAATAATGATCCATTTAAAAAGGAAAATCAATTGGAATATTAATAACAAACTGTTAAGATTAACAGAAAAATAAAACTAACCTCCAGTTTTATTTTGAGTAGAACCGGAATAAAAGATTTTAACTGAAAAAAAAAATATTAGAATAAACATTATAAGAACTTAAACTAAAATTATAACAAAACAGTATATGATTCGTTACATTTTTTAATTCCTTTGTTTTCTGAAGTATTCTGAATATGTAGTGGATGATCCATTGAATGCAATTTGATTTTTTCTGGAAATTTTAGTTTTGTGAAGGTATCAGAGTGTGTTTGATAATTTAGAAGAGAAGTGACTGTGATATTGGATCATGTTTTTGGGCGTTATAACATTTACGTCTAAAAAAACATTTGTGTTTAAAAAAATAAAAATAAATTGGGCTTCTAACAAAATTGACTATTATGCAAGGCTTTAAAAAAAAGAATTGGGCTTCTAACAAAATGGACTATTATGCAAGGCTTTAAGCAAAAAGATGGATACCATTATTGACTTTTGTATAAATACGAGGCCCGTTTGTATTATTCCAGTACTATTGAGACAAGGCGACAAATAGTACAAAGTAGTGGATGTACCACTTTGGCTAGCGACTTGTTCAACGTAGCGACTTGTCTTTACTATTCTCAGCGACTTGACTTTGTTATGACCAGCGAGTTGCTCTTTAGCGACTTGACCTCTTAGCGAGTTGTTCCTTAGCGACTTGCCCACTTAGCGAGTTGTTCTTTAGTGACTTGTCAACTTAGAGAGTTGTTGCTTTAGCGACTTTTTTCATAGCGACTTGTGCTTTTAGCGAGTTGTTACTTAGCAAGTTGTTCTTTAGTAAAATCCCGTAAAAAAATCTATTTCCCGGTTTAATCATAGAGTTATAAAATCCTAAGTAATCTGTAAACATGTCTACCAACGTGCCTACAATCATCTCTTCTATAGCTGAGGACATTCAAACAACTAGATCAGATACTCGTCCACCCACGCTTGACAGAACTGACTATGACTCAAACGAATATTTGAAGCAAACAAATACCTATCTGATCGGTTTTATTGGTTGGTGCAATCAATGAAATCAGATAGCTCAACCTTAAGTAGAATAAAGAAAAAAATGTAACCTTATTTTAACAAACTATATTTAGTTATCAAACAGCTATATTTATAAAAAATAACATTACTCGAAATCACATTTTTAATCTTTAAGTTTCTATAATATCGAAGGTCTCAAAAAAAGTATACAAAAAGTTACAAGGCCGATTAATCACCGATTACACACTACTGAGCCACCGACCTTTCGAATTTGTGTAAATCACTCAAACAAGTCAGTCAACTGTCGTTAACGATGCTCAAACTTATCGAAAACTTGCAAATCTTGCGGAAAAGTTTGCTGGGAATATCAAAACTTAAGGTAAAATACGAAAAGCTTGCCAAAAATGTCAATATGATTTATCATCGATCACTATTTTAGCAACCCTGAACAAATGTAGTCACTTATAATCGTTGTTTATATCTATTACAATATGTTTTTAAGAAAAATCTTTCCGGGGTTACACAAAACTTGTCAAAAAAAATCAATATGATTCACGATTTTTGCAAACCTTGATAAATATCACATTATAAATATCACATTAACCAACTGGCTTAGCTCAGTTGGCCACCTTGGAGTCCTTAGGGGCTCTTGGGGGAGGGAGGTCTTGAGTTCAAATCCTGCAAGGTAGTCCTTTAATGAAGGGGTTTGGCCTGGTAACCTCAGGTTCGAATCTTGGAAAAGGCAAGGGTTTACCCCTATTAATTGTCGTGCCTTCGGGCGGATTAGTAGGGGGTTTTCCCCCCATCGGGTATTTGAAACAGGCATTTCCGCTTCGAGGGAGCTCTCTAGCGCGGACCCGGTTTAGACAACGTAGTCTAGACCTCCCGCTGTCGAACCGCGACACAAAGCACTTTATAAGAAATTCACCTTTCAAAAAAAAATAAACAAAAATAAAACGTAAAAAACTTGAATATCACATAAAATAGAAAAAAAAAAATTGTTCGGGTTTTATCTTTATCGGGTTAAAAAAATCAACCACTCACTATATTTAACTTAAATGAATCCATTTTCTCTCTCCTAAATTTATTTCAATTCATAAAAACATAAACCCCAAAAATCAAATTTCAGGTCCCAAAAAAAAATTGATGGCGAAGAAAAAAAGAAATCATAATTTGACAACAAATTCTGTTATTCAAATCGCAGAATTGCTAGGTATATTTGCTTGGTTTATCTTACAACCTTTTATGATATTACCATGTATTATATCGGAATAACTACTTAATACAGTTACTCTGATATTAAAAATATCCTTATTATGATAGTTATTCTGATATTAACACTGGTACTATTATTATAATTATTATTATTATTATTTTGTTATTATTATTATTATTATTATTATTATTATTATTATTATTATTATTATTATTATTATTATTATTATTATTATTATTGTAATTATTGTAATTATTTTGTTATTACAGGTGTCCTGATTTCTTTAACAAAAACGAAAAGTAATAGAAGGAAGAAGAAGTTTAATTTTATTAATAAATTACTAAAATCTTATTATGAAAAAGATAATCCTGCAAGAAGAAGAGCAAAAAGAAGAAGACGAATAAGACAAGTAGGGAAAGGTATTTTTGAAATCTCTTATGTTCATTAAATTATGTGATTTTACATGAGAATAATATAGTTAAATTGTTATTATTTACAAAAAACGATATATATCTATTAATATGAATATGGTGAAGTTTTTAGTTGTTAAGCAATAATTGTATTTAGTTGTTGGCAAGCTCAAATTACTCGCTAATAGTTAGTTTTACTTGTATCAATAGTCACTCATTTTAATGATGATAATGTGGCGTGAATACTCAAATACTTGTATCAGCAGTCAAACTTAATTGCAAACTTGTTTTACGAATAATCATCAAAAAGAATTCCTCCTTTACCCCCTAATTATACGAATAACTTCAAATAACTAGTTATACTTTTAAATCTGGTTTGCCATAAGTTTAGGTCTAATGCTTACCATTGCGTTGATATATGTTAATCAGTTGCGTTTGCTTACTCTTCTTTGAGTCTATGGTCTTTGTTTTAGTCTTCGATTTGAATTTGTGCACTTTTTCTTTTGATTTTGGACGGTTTCATGTTTTTGTTACTGCCTTGTTTACTAATTTTGCAATGTGTCATTTGCCTATCTGATATCTTGGCCAAGCGTGATTGAATTTGTTGTTGTTGTGTGCATTTCAATTCAATTTTTTGTAAATACATTTTAAGATAAATGACACATAAAATTATTTATAAGTACATATGTGAAAATCTTTTATGTTTTTTATTTCAGAAAAAACATATAACACAGATTTATCTGATGATAACGATATATCAATTGACATCGAACATACTGATGATGAAGAAGAAGATGAACCTAATGAATATGATCTTGCTGATGATGAAATACAAGTTTATAATGATGATGATGATGATGAAGAGGAAGAATTTAACTTTGATGAGGAAACTGATAGCGATGAAGAAGATTCTGAAAATGATGATGATGATGATGATGATGATGATGATGATGATGATAATGATGATGATGGAGAAATAGATATTGAGTATGACGCACCTAAAGAAGGTAAAGATTGTGAAGGAAATGAAGCACAAAAAAGAATAGAAGATTTTGAATTTAATATAACAGAAGAGGAAGAACAAAGAAGTTGGAAAAATGATTCATCAAAGGTTAAACAAAAGAAGTTAGAAAGTATGAAGAATCAAGAAAAACTTTTTGAAGGTGAATGTTCTACTCCAAAATTGGTTAAAAGTAATGATGTGTTTAAGAACAGGGGATCTCCAACTCAATTATTTAAAGCTGTTCGATTCTTAAGATCAGATGCTAATGCATGCAAAGTCTTAAAAAAGATGGGATTCGAAAGTTTACTTGATTTAAAAATTAATATCATTCCAAGTAGATTGGCACAACATGTAGTACAAAACTTTGATGAATCAACCATGACAATGAAACATTGGAAGGGAGATATTAAAATAACAAAAGAATCAGTTAAAGAAATCCTTGGTTTTCCATGCGGTGGTATGCCGATCCGACCACCAGAGAGAGTGAAAAGTGAAGATAAATGTGTTAAAACTTTGAGAAAGCAATTCAAAGCCTTGGAGAAGGATACAAATAAGGTGAAACCAAAATCTGTTGTAGAAAGAATTAGACAAACAAAAAATAGAGGAAAAATCTTTATGACGAATATACTTGTTTTGATTGCTACTGTATTATTTGAGGCAATGAAAGACGGTACCTCAAATCAAAGGATTTTGTACTCTATTTCATCTGATAATGGAAAGATTAATCAAATGGATTGGTGTGGATATTTAATCGATTGTTTAAAGAAGTGTAAAAAAGAATGGGATCCGAACAACAGAAAATCATATTATTGTGGACCTTTAACATTCCTTACGGTAATTACTCTTCATTCTTTTTTTCTTTCTTTCTTTTTTTCTTTCATTTTTTTTTTTTTTTTATATTTATTTATTTACGTTTTGCAGCTATTTTATGTTCAAAAGATCCAATGCAATTTCATTGATATCGATTATTCTCTTCCACCATTGAAAACATGGGATACTGAGTTACTAAGAATCAGAGAAGCATCAGAGTTTGATTACTTGGTGGATAGAAGTCACTGTGATAAGAATACGTCTAATGAAAAGAGTTTGTTGAATGATGAGCCAAAAGATGGAGCAGAGGTATCAAAGGATAAGCTGAAAGATAGAATAAATGTCTTAACGACTAAAGAAGTGATTACAGAAGAAAATAAAGATAAAGAACAAAAGAATCAGAAACTTGAAGTTCAAAAACCTGTTAATTTAAAGGTTTTTTTTTTTTTTTTTTTTTTTTTTTTTTAAATGATAACTTAAATATATATTTTAATAAGTAAACATTTGTTGCTTTAAAAAAAAATTTGCATATCATATTTCTTTTGGTTGATTTTAGGGAAACTTGGAAAATACAGAACGGTTATTTGCTGGTGCATCACATGCTGCTTCTGCATGCAACAACCTGGTGTGTTTCTTTTGTAGTTCTCTCTGATTTTAAATTTTGATATCAAATATTATATTACTCAACATAACTTGAATTTATAGAATAGGCAACCATTTTATAGGATTCCTCTTTTGTCTAACTTTACTTATTACTCAAGTACTCAACATACGTATTTACTTATTACAACTTGTAGATTTATTGTTAAGATCAATTGGAACTTCATCTTATTATAAGATGTTCTAGCTTCTTTCACATATAATACATGTTATACTTGTTTTTTAGGAAAAGATGGAAAATGCAAAAAGATTAATTGTTGGCGAATCAAATGTTGCTTCTGCATGCAAAAACATGGTGTGTTTCTTTGTTGATTTGTTTGATTTCGAAATTTTATAAACTGTTTTTATATGAGATATTATATTAGTCAACATAGCTTCATCATTAATTTTATTATAATATTACTCACTGCTTATTTACAAGTTACAGGTATTTAAGGATAAACAAAGAAATGTATCAACGCGTACTTGTATCCAACGTGTTAATAAGCATAGTGAAGATTTTAAGAAGAAATGTATTGAAATGAAAGAAGACAAAAAAGATATTTTGAGAAAACTTGATGATGAAAAGGTATATCTTCAATACAAATATATTGTTATTTTTATTGTCTAAATATCACACTTAGTTTTACTTTTACATACATGTCAAATATAATTAATCTTATATTTTGATCATGATTTAACAGGGCTTTGTTCGCAAAACAAAGAATAGCTTGTTTTTGTTGGAAACTTTAATAATAGAAATGAAGGATTCACTTAACAAAGGATTATCAAACTTTCCGAATTCGAAAGAAGTCGAAGGATTAAAAGATGAGTGGGATCGTGTGATAAATGGAGCAAAACGAGTAAAGCTTAATACAGAATATTTAAGAATTCAAAAAACTGAATCTCAATCGGTTTCTTTGAAAATTGAAGAAAGTCAAGTACATTTAAGTCATCAACAAAAGAAACTTGATTTTGAGAAATCTGAATCAAATATTCATGAAAAAGAGAAGCAAACTTTTGATGAAATACCCTCTTTTGATTTGGGTTTTAAATTTTATTCAAATCCAGGTGAAGAAGTAACACTATGTAAATCATTATAAAATGTTAACTTAACACCACCAGAAGAAAAACCAAATCTGGAAAATGTGGAAATTATCTCTCTTTTAACACCTCCAGAAGAAAGTCAAATGATATTAGAATTTGACGAAATTCAAGCATCAACAGAAGAATTTAATGCAGCCAATGCATTATTCAGTATGAGCAAAAACCCAATGTAAGTTTTAAAACAATATAACTTTTTTAGTGTTTTTTTTTACCAATATAACCTTTTTAGTGTTTTTGTTTATTAATATATAGGGAAACAGTATTCCAGCTACAAGATTTTCCTTTTGGAGTAGAACGTGTAAAATTTGAATCTTTTTATTATGAACAATGGATATTTTCTGATATCGTAGATATGTGGTGCATTTTGCTCAATTATAGAGAATGCAAACTATCTAGTAATGCTCCAAAAAGATTATTCTGTAACACACAAGTTACGGTATGATTTTTATTTTTTTTTTATTTTTTTATTTTTTTTATTTTTTTATTTTTTTTATTTTTTTATTTTTTTTATTTTTTTAATTATCATAGATAAATGAATTTTAATATATATATTTTTTACAGCCTATTTCTTTGAATATTGAAAGTACATCAAAAGACGATAGATATGAATCTTTTCAAGAAAATTTGTTTTTAGCTGGATGCGTTGAAGATGATTCTTTATCAAATTTGTTAAACGTTGATTTGGTAAGTTATTTAGATTATTTTTTTTCTGTTAACAAATTTGTTAAATCAAATAACTGTTTATCTACAATATATATTTTAAATGACTTATATTTTTGAATATCAATGTAGGTGTTTTTCAATATACTTCGGGAATCTCATTACTATATCATTTGTTTCAATCTAAAGAATGAGAAGATTGAGATAATTGATAATAGGATAACAGATACAGAAACTTGTGAAGGTTCCAAAGTTTCTGAAATAGAGTTAATAAAGAAATTATATGGAACTCTACCGACGGTTCTTGTAAGTAATCATATTTAGCTTGCATTACTTTAACCATTTACTTTTACATTACTGATAGCTGCAAATGTCAAACTTGTTTAGATTTTGAATTGTTAAAGTAATACAAATGTCAACTTTGGGAATTTATGTAATACTTGATAGTCTATAGATGACAGCTGAAAATACTAATCTTTACTTAGATCCTTTGGTAATTTGAAGTACTGCAAGTGCCCAAGTTTGTTAGGTTTATATTGTCACATAAAGCTGCTACAGGGGGTTGGAAATTGCCATATGTGTTAAGCTTAGTTGAGCTATATTTTACTTTAATATAAGTATTGTTAATCTATCTTAAAGATTTATTGCTTATTTCATAAACTGACTAACAAAACCAATTTTAAAAACATTTTCAACATCATTTGATCTCTTCATAAGTGCAGTATATATATGTCAGAACCTTTTTTGAAATGAAATGTTGACTTTTTTATTAAAATCTAGTTGTTCTGTTATGTCATAAATGCAGTATATATATGTCAAAATTTCATTGAGTCTTTGAATCTTCTTGTTCAAAAACTTTTAATCTACTTTTTCAAAAACTTTGACTCTATTTTGAATCTACTAACACATATGACCCAAAAACTTTGAATGTACTTGTTCTGTTCTGTCATTGAGTCTTTGCATACTATAGAATAAATAAAGTTTGTAATCAATATTTGTCTATTAATATTTATTTATATTCCTGTATTTATTTTTTCAGACAAACTTCTTCTGCGAGTATTTGAAAAGAAAGAAACATCCAAAAGATCGATATATGAAGTTCTGTAAACCAAGTATACTTAAAATGCCATGGAGAACAAGACAAAATTCGAATGATTGTGCAATTTTTGCCATGAGACATATGGAGACATACTATGGTCAAAGTATTGAAGATTGGAAGTCTGGATTTAAAAATGAAAGTCCAGAACAGCAAGGTCAAATCAAAACTTTGAGAAAAAAATATGCTGCTAAAATGCTTCTTTCTGATAATAATATTCATAGAAAAAAAATAATTTCTGAATCGAATGAATTTTTAAGTCTTTCTGCAGAAGAAAAACAAGTTCGCCTAAAGATAAAATCAGAAAAGTTCATGAAAATGAGGTTTTCTACTTTTTGAAAAAATAGAAAAAACAGCTGAAAAAGAATATATCTTTGATTCATTGTAATTGTAATAAACAGAGATGTATACATTTGTTGATATTCATTAGAAATATTTATTTTTTATTTACTTAATTTTTTGTATTGGTATTTATAGGATTAACTATCTTCTCA